>SJYX01018948.1:85741-100420 GCA_006410675.1 Oreotragus oreotragus
TTTTTTTTTTCAGTATATTCTTTAGTTTATGTAATGTTTTAGGATTCTGTCAGAGTTGGTGATAAACTTGCCCAGGGTAAAATAATAATAAAGTATGTACCAGGAAGTATATTGCAACGTTGTTAATAAAGACAGAAGGTTGGAAACAACCCAAATGCCTTTCTGTGGGACCAGTTTAATAAATGTATGTGTCCTTATCAAAAAGAATACAGTGCAGCTGTTGAAAGGGTGAGGTTTTCTCTTCGCAAGGTTATAGAGAATGAGCTTTAAGATTTGTTAAGTAGAAAAGCAATTTGCCCAGGTATGTATCTTTGCTGTTATTTGCATACGTGGAATATGCAAATATGTGCTTATATATGCAGAATTACTTAGGGAAGGACACAAAAAGCAGGTGGAAACAGCAGCCTTGTAGCTGGAGGGCAGAGTAAGAGAAACTTCACTTTTTATTGTGCATCCTACTGTGCCTTTGTATCCATATGCAGATGTTGCCTACAAATAAGTAAAAAAAAAAAATTCACCTGTTCCTTTGATGGTGTCAAGTGAAGGAGGTACTGCTTAAATCCCTGCTGCTGTCTTCCTGTGTCTTGTCACCTACCTGTTATCTGGTGGACTACAGGCTACCACTGCTAAGTCTTTTTTTTCTTTTAAACATACATGACATAACTCTAGTCTTTAAGCAAGGAATTCTTTGTACAGTGCAAAACACTGTAAATAAGTGTTTGCTTTGTTGAAGATTTTTTTTGCAGGACCTATTTTTCTGGCATTTTTGTGAATTCATGATGATGGTAAAAGTACGTAAATTTGGTAGCCTTGTGATCAAGTTAAACCAGTCATGTCCTGCAAATATGTTGTTAAACTTCTTATTTGTCCAGATATATTCCTAGTTTGTTGTTTATTTTAAAATTATTGTTAGTGTTCTGTAGACGTTTAAACATACTCAAATTGATTTATGTCTTTTCCTCATGCTTTTTAAGCTTAGAAATTAGAAAAATTGTCTGGTCACTTAATACTGTCTCATTTGTACCTGATTTTTATAATTCAGTTTCACATTTTGTTTCATAGATAGAAGTAGAAATTTCACCATGGATTTGTACTATGATGCTCAGCTTTAGAAGTTCCTTGACCCAGTGTATTACTTTAGCCAGAGACAAGCAGATTCAAGGAATTTGTCACTAACCAAGCTCACAAGACTGATTTTAAAATTTAAAAATTAGTCGTCAGGATAACTAATAGTTGAGGGAATTGCTTGGGAGATATCCTAGATGATAAATCAATATAAGAATAATAATGTTAGGTCAGAGTTGCTTGTCACACTTTTAGGACAATGAGAATTATATGAATATTTCTATCAAGTTAGGATAGATTACTTTTTCAATTTTAAGGATATTTTAAAGATGAGTGTCATGGATAATTAAGTAGATTACTGCATGTTCCACATAGTGCCAGAAACAGAATAACAAGCTGATTGTTCCCTGTACTTTGTTCATTTTTTCTCTCTTTTTAAGATGGGATATGTCTTTCAGTCTTCCAGAAATTTGAATTCTCCAATTTCTAGATCCTGTTAGGAATAATCACTCAAGTAGGGAAAGGAGAGAGGATGGCCAAACTGTTGTAAGCCTCTAGAGAATAAGTATTTGCGGCAAATACTTGGGTTGCTTNTTTAAGATGGGATATGTCTTTCAGTCTTCCAGAAATTTGAATTCTCCAATTTCTAGATCCTGTTAGGAATAATCACTCAAGTAGGGAAAGGAGAGAGGATGGCCAAACTGTTGTAAGCCTCTAGAGAATAAGTATTTGCGGCAAATACTTGGGTTGCTTCAAGTAACGTTGTCATTTTAGTAGGAAATCATTAATTCACTTTGGAAGAAGTTATATTACTTGTCATATTCATTGTTAGGTTTAGTTTTCCCAATCTTGTATTTCAGGGAGGAAATAATGCTGGCCATACAGTTGTTGTAGATTCTGTGGAGTATGATTTTCACCTTTTACCCAGTGGAATAATTAACCCGAATGTTACTGCATTCATTGGTAAGTATGTAAACTGAACTTAGGGATTTTCTTCCCCCAGTTGATAATAGTGTTTATTTTTCATTAAGCTTATTTAATCTCTAATCAAATGATTTATTGATAGCTTATTAATCCTGACAGTGGTACCTCCTGGAATATACCTGACTTTCACTGTTTAACACATCTTTTAGATCTTTTAGCCCTAATACTTTTTGGAATGATTACTTTGCATTTATTTCTTATTGGCATTCTTAACTGTGTAGCAAAGTGTTGGATTATCAAATCAGGTTTCCAAGCACTATGAAGCATAGTAAGAAAAGCGAGAAGTCTATGTTTCATGGATGGATTCTGAATGCTTGTAACATAAGATGCAATCTGACGTTTTCTCTTCTAGTCTTTTATTTTTAAAAATGCTAATCACAACCCAGTAAATTGATTTTATGGCCACTAATTTTGGGTCCCCAAGTTGAAAGACTGTGATCTGGTTCAGTTTGCCTAAAACTATATAATTGGTTCCTTTCAAAATAACAGTTTCACTTCATTTCAAAGAAATTTCAAAGCTTATTGAGTGTAGTTTTAAGTGTTTTATATTATGTGTATTATGCTCTATTGTGTATTTAGATTTTACTACTATTTAAGACTTGGAGTCATTTCTGTGGTAACTCCCTGATAAATTAGAATGTTCTACTAATCAAAGTGTATCACTCTTCTACTATTCTAGATAAGGATTATTGTAAATGTCTTTGTTTAAATATCATTATGTATTACAAATATAGATGTTTAAAGTTGGGATTTGTTTGTGTGTGTGTGTTTTTTTTTTTAAGGAAATGGTGTGGTCATTCATCTACCTGGATTGTTTGAGGAAGCAGAAAAAAATGTTCAAAAAGGAAAAGGTATGAAAGAATGAGTCTGCTTTGTCTGGTAACCACTTATCTGCTTTTTTTGCCGGGGTGGGCGGGGGTAAAGTTTTAAAGGGACTGTCATTCCAGAAAAAACTTCACATTTTTATCTTCTACTTTAAAACTGCAGGTTATTGTAGGACATAATTTTTGTCATAATTTTTATTTTAATAAGTTATTATATTTTATTCATTATAATCAGTGTTCTAAACAAAAGACAAGCATAGCAAGTTCATTGTGTAAGTCCTGATGTTTTACACATTGGTTGTCTGCAAACCTTATCTTTAGGTAGCTAGAATTACTGTATGTTGCTGGCACGACTCTAGGAAACAGGCTCATTTTGTCACTTGTGCTTGCTAGCATCCTCTTCTGCACAAACCAAAATTAGCTTAAGGCAATTTCAGGAAGCCACTTAGCCCATTTTGTACACCATTAGCCTCATTTCCGAGAGGATCTGGAAGTCCCTGGTTACTACAACCCAGGACAAAAGAGAGTTGTTTAGATCCCTCCCTCCAAGTGAGGGAAACACTTCTATGCAGTGTATCCACTTCCATCTTAAAAAAAAAAAAGACTTGATTTCCTGCCTTCTCTTATGTTTTCTGGAGTTTTGGAAGTCTGTTTACATTCAGTTTGGCTGCCTTTCTAGGGTTTGAGGGGACTGTGACAGTACAAATAAAAATAATTGATAAAAATCATTAGTGTAGTTTCTCCTTAACTCATGTTTAATACACTAAGTCCTATTAAATTTTTAAAGCTTATCTTTCATGCATAGAAGTAGCAGTCCGTCCATCCTTAAATGTTCCTGACAACTAAATCTGACTTAAAAGAATCCTATCTTGCTTTCCTCTGAGTAATCTTCCCTGAAATTTTACCTGTTTGTGTGTGTGCTTTCTTTAATTGGTCAGGTCGCGGTTCCCATCCTACTCTCTGCTGTTCTTCGTCCCCCTTTACAGTTTTGCCCTCCTGTTTTTCCTTCTGCCCTACCTAACCCAGCTGGATCCACCTTACTGAATTTCTTTGTAATATTGCCTAAGCTAACTTTAGAATACATATGTGTTTACATGTCAACAACTATGGGCGGGCTTAATGTCTTCTTTATAAGGAATATTTTTAAAACAAATCTTTGAATATTATCAAAAGTAATTAATTTTTACTATTCAAATACTAGTTTTCAAAATTACTGTTTGGTGGCTTCTCCTTAGAATACATATAACCTGGGCTGGCTAATCCTTAGAATACATATAACCTAAGGCTCTGTCTTTAAAGAAATATATTTTAAATTCATTTACAGTCATTTTCTTTGAACATTTATTGGATGCCAGACCCCATGTTATGTTAACTCATGAATCCTACTCTCAGGCATTTACACTTAGTGTGAAGATACATAGATCTTCTTATAATTCAGCGTGATAAGTGCAGTAATTGATAGTACTTTGGAAGAATTAGTGAGAACATTTTATTGTTTAATCACATTTTTTGGTAATTGTCTTGGGAAAGGGCACTATTCCCAAAATTAACTCCCTTTTCTCAAAATTCTCCCCATGCTTTCCTCCTCACTCCCCACCGCTGAAAAAATGATATTTGGTACCATTTGTGTTTTTAGATGCTTAAAAGTATTTTATGTGGCTATGGCTGGCTTGAGTTTGAAACAGCTTAGAGCAAAACGTTTAGAAAGATAGAATTGTGAGTGAGTTTGTATAATGACAGATGAGAAAATTCTTGTTAAATATATTTCCTATGCAGAAGAAAAGATACTAAAATGATTACTTCAGTGAAAAACACTTTTAAACATTGTATTTCTTAGGAAATTAAGATTTAAAAATTATTATACAAATGTTCAATTAAGTGTGTCTATTCTTCCCTTCCTTCTAGGTCTGGAAGGCTGGGAGAAAAGGCTTATCATATCTGACAGAGCACATATTGGTAAGGGGATGCAGTATATTTATATATAACTCTTTTATCAGAAGCATATGAAAGCGTTTAATAGATGATTTGATCTTTAATTTTATTGAAAACTAAGTAGGATGAATTGTAACAATTGAGTAAGTACATGAAATATTATTAATTTTTTTTCTGTTTCTGATAAGGACTAGGTTAGGATTACCTACTTCTGAAGAATTAGCTAATCAAATGAATAAGCAGTATTTCAAGAGGCTTTGCTACTTCTATTTGAAAATAAGCCATATTAAAACACAAAGAGCATTATTTGCACATATTATTAACCTATTTATATCTTTATATTTATGGCTCATTTATTGTCAGCAAGTATATTGGGACTTTGCTTTTTATTCATTGTGATAATGTTCCTTTTAATTGGAGCATCTAAATGATTTACTTTTAGTATAGTTAGTGGTATGGTTAAATTTATATTTACTCTTTGTTTTCTATTTGTTCTTTTTTCTTCTCTCCTGATTTCTCTGGCATTTGATTTTTTTAATATTATCTCCACTATTAGCTTATGAGAAAGAGAAGAGGGAGATGATCAACATAACCCCCAAATTATTCTAGAGTCCAGAACTTGCAGAGACTATCTTAGTAAAATGAGCTTTATAGAATTGTAAGGTAGGGTATTCCAAAATTACTGTCTTAAGGACTTATTTGTAAAAATATGATAGATTGCAATAAATAGGAATGAATGATCTAGTATATTTTCATAATAATATACCAGTTAGGATTGTATTTGTCATAAAGAAGCTAGGCTGAAGGGATTTGCAACTTCAGTAATTTAAAACAAAATACATTTTGCTTTCCTACATTACTTTTGAGTCAATAACAGCTGATTTTGTTTTTTCTCCCTCAGTATTTGATTTTCATCAGGCAGCTGATGGTATACAGGAACAACAGAGACAAGAACAAGCAGGAAAAAAGTATGTTCTGGTTTTTGTGGGTGGGTGTATGTGTGCAGTTTTAAGCATATCTAGTCTTTTTTTGTTTCAATTCTAGGCCAGAAGTTTAAGAAAAATAGCTATTAGACTATCCTGTTTAGATTTCAGAGAAAATCAGTAAGATCATGAAAATAAACATAAAGGAAATAGCATAAACAGAAAACACTCATAGTAACTTAATTCTTTGTGGTCAGCTGACCATTAAGAACTGGATCTTTCTTGTCTAACCCAGAGCTTGTTTTGATCTATTTTTAAGTTTGGGTACCACAAAAAAGGGCATTGGCCCAGTTTATTCTTCCAAAGCTGCTCGGAGTGGACTCAGGATGTGCGATCTTGTTTCCGACTTTGCTGGCTTCTCTGAGAGGTAACTATCTTGTATTTCAAAATGGAAAGAGCAAATGGATTTTTAGAATTTTTAAAACTCAATATGCAAATTGATAAAAATCTGTGTTCTAGTTGATTCGTGGTGGTTGGCTTTTTTGTTTCTTTTGAAATACTAAAGTTGTTTTTTTATTACATTTGAATTGGTCCTTAATTTGAGATTAACTTCATGAAAATAACATGATGTCGATATCATATGAGTACCCCCAGAAAGACAAAGCCAAAATTATATTTAAGGATTGGAATTTAGAATGCTTTCCTGAGAAATAGACATGTTTCCCGGGGGGATGTGGCAGTGCTCTGGTGGGGTCTCCATATTCTAGGGTCTTGATCCTCAGATTTTCAAGTTCAAAGACACTGTTGTGTCCTTTCACCTAGAAATAATTAGGATATCAAGTACTTGTGAACTAACACGTATCAAGCTCAACCTGAAAAATAGGAATGCCACCTTGACATTTAATCACTGTAGAAAAATCTCCATGGGAAACCTAATAATCGTCAGTAAACTATGTGGTGACTCAGTGATGAGTTAGTTGGTTGCATCTAATAACAGCATCAAAGATCACTCACTGTATCCATTTTCAGTCAGCAGTTTGTCTGTCTGCATTGTTAGGGCACCTCCAGTGAGAATACTGGAGACAAGTTGCTAATGTCTGCCGCTGACTCTCCTAAAAGCATCATTTTAGACCATTCTCTTTTATCTTTCACAGAATATAATATAATTAATTCAGATTTGTCTTGTGGTTACAGATTTGAGTCATTACCTGCTCCTCCTGCCCCTTACACACATCACCTTAATTATATTGTTGATATTCCTATCAGTAAAAAATATTTTGAATGTATCACTTATTCATATGACTGACCTTAATTAGATTCTGTTTCTCAGAGTGTAACTTCATTTTGGAGATTGTTATTAAGACCACTTAACTCCAGAAATCATTTGAATAGAATGAAACTATTCAGAATATTTTAAAACAGAGCTAAGGTCTTGATTTATCTGTTTTTTCCTCAGGTTCAAAGTTCTGGCTAACCAGTACAAATCTATATACCCTACTTTGGAAATAGACATTGAAGGTGAATTGCAAAAACTGAAGGTAATGCTTTCGGACATTTATAATGTCCTTTTTAAAACTTGTTTGCCGAAATAGCGTCTAGATCTTTCACTCATTCAGTCTTTGTATTAGGAACCGAAAATACAAGATTGAAGAGCATGTGGTTAATAAGTGTCACACAAATGTGTGTAGAGTATTATAGGTAAGAGCTGGTAAAGTGAGCTTATATTTTTAAGTCTAAAAGCATATAGGTCGAAAAGGACGTGGCATGTTTGCGTAACTCCACATGATGTGGCTTTAACAGATCATCCAGTGGGGACCAGGGAGTAAGAATAAAGTACTTGAGAAGGAGCCTGACAGGCTACAGTGAATAAGATCACAAAAAGTTAGACAAGTAGGAACCAAATCATAAGTCTTGTGTTGATGTTATATGCAGTAATAGGAAGGTTAGCTACTCAATAATTTTGAGCAGAAAAAAAGGACTAACTTTGTGTTATATAAAAATCACTCATAAGCATTTGGAGGATAGATCAACTAAGGGACAAATGAGAGATAACTTTTAAAGCTAACCAGCACATTTAGGACTGATACCCCAAAGGGTCTGTTAAAGGGACAGCTCTAAAGCACTGTACTCTTTAGACATAGAAAGTGATTGATTGATTAGGATCACAGTTGCTGCCTGAGTTAGTCAGTAATCAAGTTGCCTATCCTCTCCACCCTTCCCTTCCTCCAAAATCTTTGGAGTTTCAAGCTGCTGACTGTTACTCTTTCTTTCCTGTGAATAAGTATGACATCAGTTCCAGAACTGAATAAGAATTTACATACCTTATATGTCATTTTAGAGTTGTAGCAGACCTTAGGTCTACCTACTCACTGAATTTCTTCTGAAAAAGTGACCTTCAAGGGACACTGTGAATGTTAGGTATTTGGATTTCAGTATATTGATTGTTGCATAGAATAGACTGCCACTTTGTTTTCATTCTGTCATGCAACAAATATTTTAAATTTATTAGTAGCAATTTGAAAATATTTACATGCTAATATACAGGTGTATCTTTTCAATTCTACTTTATCCATATGAATGTAAAGGATATGAATAATAATGACCAGAGTTAGGTAAGAAGATTCTTAATAGGTGCTGAGCAGTATTCCCCCTTTATCCTTGCTTTTGATTTTTGTGGTTTCAGTTTCCTATGGTCAAGTGTGAGACAACTCTCAGGTTTTGAATTCGAGGCCTTCTAAGTAGCGTGATGAAACCTCTTGCTGTCCTGCTCTGTCCTGCCCAAGCCATCCCTCATCCCTTTGTCAGTGCATCCTGCCATTAGTCGCTGACTAGCCATTTCACTTGCCAGATTGACTGTCCTGGTATCACAGTGCTTATATTCAAGTGACCCTTTTAATTTACTAATGGCCCCAAGGTACAAGAGCAGGAATGCTGGCAGTTTGGATACACCAAGGAGAAACCATACAGTGAAAGTTTTTGACTTAATAAGGAAAGAGAAAAATACGCTGTGATTGCTAAGGTCTACAGTAAGAATAAGTCTTCTATCCATGAAATTGTAAAGAAGGAAAAAGAAATGTGTGCTAGTTTTGCTGTTGAAAAAGTATAACAGTGTTTACATAATTTTTATTATAGTATATTGACACAAGTGTACTATTTAATTATTGGTTATTGTTGATCTCTTGCTGTGCCTCATTTATAAGTTAAATATCATCAAAGGTGTGTATGGATATAGAAAACACGGTGTATGTAGAGTTTGGTATTGTCTTTGGTTTCAGGCATCCCCTGGGGGTCTTGGAACATATTCCCCTAGGATATGTGGGGGGACTGCTGTATGTTGAACCAGGACTTTAAGGAACATGATGAATGGTACAGTCATTTCAGGCATTAAAAATAAAGGACTAAAACAGGAAGAAGCATGAGACTGGCGACTAGAGCCAGAGGGGGATTATGTGTCCATCAATAGGTATAACATACTCAGTGAGTTCATGAGTGGATCTTGGAATTTCCATACTGGTCTGGCTAAACATTTAAACATGGTTGAAACTAAATTTTATTGCAGTTATACTATAGGCCTTGGGGGAACTCTTGTTTATATTTTTAATTGAATCTCTAGAATTAAGCAGTATTATTAATACTTTAAACATGTTTTGAGAAAGTTTTATCATGTTTATGTGAGTTAGTATTGCTATTACTAGTAATACTGCTAAGGTATTTTACTGTAATGGAATACAGTGGGAAAAGAATATTAGTAATCAATTATTGATGCTTGCTTGGCAATGTCACTGGTGGCCCTCACAACGTTTTGAGGAAGACTTTGATGCACTTACGGTTATATGGACTCTTAAGTGCTGCTTTTTTAATACCTACAAAATATAAAAGCACAATATTCAGTTCTTATTTTCCTAAAAGCTGATCTGTGAAGTACGAGTACTGGGCTGTTCAGAAGATTGTTATCATTATTTGCAGTGAGGTTGAAGTAGAACCTTTGAGTTTCATTGTATCTCCTGCTGCTGCTGCTAAGTCGCTTTAGTCGTGTCCGACTCTGTGCAACCCCATAGACGGCAGCCCAACAGGCTCCCCCATCCCAGGGATTCTCCAGGCAAGAGTGGGTTGCCATTTCCTTCTCCAGTGCAGGAAAGTGAAAAGTGAAAGTGAAGTTGCTCAGTTGCGACCCCATGGACTGCAACCCACCAGGCTCCTCTGTCCATGGGATTTTCCAGGCAAGAGTACTGCTTCTCTTCAAATAGCGTCTCTTTTCTGGTTCTGGAGAATCAGCATAAGAGACCAAAGCCAATCCAAATATTGCAATAGGGTGAGCATTGTCACCAATCCCTTTCTCCTTTCCAGTTGTCAGTTTTCATTATCAAAAGTTGGGTAATTTTTACTCAGATAGTTTACATTGTAAATTTATTAGTATATCGAGCTTGGCTTTTGTCTTTGTATATAGGGTTATATGGAAAGGATTAAACCAATGGTGAGAGATGGAGTTTATTTCCTGTATGAAGCTCTCCATGGGCCACCAAAGAAAATCTTGGTAGAAGGTGCAAATGCAGCACTACTAGATATTGATTTTGGTAAGTGAGATACAGTTTACGGGGAGCATAACTGAGTCCTAAATTGCTTAGGATATGCATAATTAATGTTAGCATTAAAGGATTTTAGAATAAGGCTTTTTGCTTGTATATTCAGGAATGATGAAAGTTTGTCATCTTATCCTAACCCTTTTTTAAAAAAGGGAATATTTTGTGTTTTGCAGTTCATTAGAAAAATGAAATCATTCTTTGGGTCAATGGGATTTTTGTTGTTGTTTGGTTTATAGCAATTCCAGACTGTATTTCCTTGGAACTGAAAGATGATTAGATGAATTCTGTGAAAGAACCTATAATTCAACCTTTTAAAAACTATCAAGAGCTAATAATATACATTGTTACTAAGAATGCACATCCTAAGATCTATGGAAGTCTATTTAATTAACTCTCTGGATGTGAGATTCTGAGTTTAAAAATTTGATGCTTATCATCTTCAAACTACTGCCTTTGTTGGCCTTTCAAGCTAAACATGATCTCTCAGTATAAGACTGTTCTCAGTTGTTACCAACATTTCATTGACTTTTGACTCCAAGTAAGACAATGAAAGTGTATTTCTGTACAGTAGATACATATTCTTGATACCATTATATGCCTATCCAATCTGGAAGAAGGCAGTGTCTAATTAGCATAGGGGATAGTTCAAGTATGAAGAGGATCTTGGGGTCAGGGTTGGGGAGGGTAGGAAGTACACCTTTGATTACCCTTGTCATTTCTGGGGTTTATTCCCTGAAGAGAGGTCAGAAGCTCATAAACTGGGGAATACCACAGAATTCTTGGTGTACTCTTGTCACTCCAGGCTGCTGGGATATCCGTATCAAGGGAGTGAAATAAATTTACTCCTGTTTTAAATTAACGGGAAAGTATAAAATATAAATCTACATAGCAGGACAACACCAGAGTTTTGGCATTAAATTAGGTGAGCACCTACTGGACAGAACCGGGTGATTTTGTGTACTCAAGGAGCATCTGTAGTACTGCACTGCAGCTGTAGCTTATCCACCTATGTTTTTCTCTCTTCAGACAAAAAGAACCAGGAATAAAACATCGAGGCTTTGAAAGGGTGGTTCCATAAGTCTGTCAAATACCTAGAATATACTCAAATAAATGCAGAATGTAAAAAATAACGTCTATCATTTTTGTATATTTTACTGTCTGTTTTTTTTTTTTAGGAACTTATCCTTTTGTGACCTCTTCTAACTGTACAGTTGGAGGTGTGTGTACTGGCTTGGGTATGCCCCCTCAAAACGTTGGAGAAGTATATGGAGTTGTGAAGGCTTATACAACTAGAGTTGGTATTGGTGCCTTTCCTACAGAGCAAGACAATGTAAGCCTGTTTCTCAGTAAATCTGATTCAAAAGTTTGAAAATGAAAAAATCATGCTTTTTTTCTTAATGAATTATTGTCTTTTATGCATTTCACTTAATTTGCAAGATTAATCAGCACAACTTTAAAGAAAATTACATATACCTTTATTGTTAGTGGCAACAGATTGGCAACAAAAGGGGAGAGATTAATGGGCACTTAAAGGTAACTGTAATTGCAGGCAAGTGAAGGTGGGTTACGAAGGGGATTAAGATAGTAGAGGAGGGAGAATTTAAAAATTACAGGTATGTTTCACCAAGAGCTTATTAAGAGTCAAGGTTGAGGAAAGTGATCTCCAGACATTGTCTAATCATAGCCCACTGTTTACTTGGTGGTGACCTCAGGCCAGCCACTGTTTAATTGCTGTAAACTTAGAAGCTCTTTGTATCCTCACAGCAACTCTGGGAGCTGGGTGCTGTTACCATCCCCATTATACATATGGGGAAACTGAGGCCTGGGGAACTGAAGGAACTACCCCAGGCCACACAGATAAACAAGGCTAAAATTCAAACCTGACAAAGCAGTCCTTTAGGTGTAATTCCATGAGAATATGTGTGATGATGAAATGATGGCTTTAATCAGAAAGGTGTAAATTAAGGAATAGATAGATGATAGATGGGAAAATTAGGTTGTAGGGAGTGGCTGTAGCTTAGAACTTTGAGCATTATTTTCAATCTTAATTTTCTTTGAAAGGACATTGTGGTAGCAACTACTAGATGGGAATTTGCCTTACGGTTTTCAGGAAAATCATCAAACTACAGTTCTTAGAACAAATTGGACTAACCTATTTTAGTAAATATTTATTAGCTGCTTAGTTTTTAATATGTAATATTTATATATGTTAATCTAAATTTTTAGAAGTTATCTGTATAATATAAAAAACATGTTGGTCTTAAAATAGTGGTTAAAAAATAAAGTCAAAAGTGAATGTATTTCAAATAATACCTCCTTCACATAAAATCTATCTCTGTGAAATTATACCTTCCAATTTAGTTATTTTTTCTGAAAGATGTTTATCTCTAAGAAACTTTATGCCTTGTTATATGATCTATAACATGTTATATGATCTACTAAATTTAGAGTATTGGTATTCTAATCCTAAAGTTTTATTTTCTGTTCTTTAGGAAATTGGAGAATTATTACAAACAAGGGGTAGAGAGTTTGGTGTAACGACAGGAAGGAAAAGAAGATGTGGCTGGTTGGACCTTGTTTTGCTCAAATATGCTCATATGATTAATGGCTTTACCGCGTGAGTATTCTTAGAAACACTTACTTCATAAATGACAGTTCATGACTACAGGTTAAATTTTGTGGAGTGCAAACTTGAGGTAGTGCACTAATATAAAAATTTTACGCTTTAGACTCCAAATGAGATTGCAGTTCAAAAGTGGACCAAAATACAGGGGAGGGGTGCATAAGGAGAGAGAGCCTAGTTGTTCTCCCTAGACATCCAAGGTTGGAAGAGAAAATCGTGATGCTCTTACATGCAGATAAGTTCAGGGGGAGGTAAGACAGGCAGGTAGAAATGTGAGTAGGTAGGTAGATAGAGCAACATAGAGTATGTATATCAGAGGGGAGGCAACGTAACTGATTCAGTGGATAGGCTTGATTGACATCTGATTTCTGGATTCAAATATCAGATCCATACATTATGCTATGTGACTTTGGGTAAGTTAATCTTTCTGTGCCTTTTTCATCATCTTTAAAATCTAAATAATAGTACTATCTACATCAAAGGGGTATTTTGAAATCTAGATGAGAGTATATAGCATGCTGCCTGGCACACTAAAAATGCTCAGCAAAAGTTGCTATTAATATTGCATACACATAATAAATGTAAAAATGTATTCATGTTTGTATTATTTAGGCTTAATATTAGAATAAAGGATAAAAAAAATAATCTGTGGACAAGAATCTCGGACCTAGTGTTTTATCTAATTTCTATAGATTTTCCTAGAAAACTATTTTCCAGTTAATTTATTGGGAGATTTTGATGTGTTATGAAGAGATCCTCACTCTCCTTTGACAATTTCTAACCAGAAGGGTAGTGTTAAAGGAGAATGAAGAAATGAGGATTGATCGCATATGTGTATGTATCATACATGTATCTTGTCCTTCACGTGGAATAGTTTTGCTGTGTCAGCCACAGAATGCATCCTTTACTCCAGGCAGCCCTCTCTGGATATGTATTAGTTGATCCTGAGAAACTGAGCGAGAGGATGTGGATCTATCAATCAGTGAAAATCTGTTACAGTTACTAGAAAAGTGACTCACTAGTAGATCAGTTAAGTCATTGTTTTTAATAGAGGAAAATATATCCATATATTGCCCTGTAGTGTTTTATGTGTGGTATGCTTTAAAATATAATTCTAACCAGTTTTCAGAATTGCTTTGGAACTTTTAGCTTTATATGAATTCTCCTTTACTCCTTCATCAAGTTGTNGTTTTTAATAGAGGAAAATATATCCATATATTGCCCTGTAGTGTTTTATGTGTGGTATGCTTTAAAATATAATTCTAACCAGTTTTCAGAATTGCTTTGGAACTTTTAGCTTTATATGAATTCTCCTTTACTCCTTCATCAAGTTGTTGACATCTCCTTTTCTTCCAAAATTAGGTTGGCGCTTACCAAATTGGATATTTTGGACATGTTTACGGAAATCAAAGTTGGAGTTGCATACAAATTAGATGGTGAAATTATACCTCATTTTCCAGGTACTCTTTTATTAGGTGAATGTATCAGAGCAATTCATAAAACTCTTCTGTATAAGTTATGATGTACAGCCACAGACTTGAAATGCCCTTTGTGAACAGTACAAGTATACTCACCAGCATTTGTTTCATAGTTGCTACGGATTTGGGTGCTGTATCATGATAAGCTTGTGTTCACACTTGCAATAGGAAAGAAGAGACATGGTACCACTGGGCCCAGTTATGCTGCTCCTGAATCTTATCTTCCCTACTTTGAAAGTAACCTCTCTGTAGGCATTCTTTGAGAAA
>SJYX01018949.1:5423-32291 GCA_006410675.1 Oreotragus oreotragus
AAAAAAAAAAAAAAAAAAAACCTGCCTGCCATTCGGGAAACCTGGGTTGGATCGTTGGGAAGATGCCCTGGAGAAGGGAACGGCTACCTGCTCCAGGATTCTGGCCTGGAGAATTTCATGGACTGTATAGTCCACGGGGTTGCAAAGACTCGGACGCGACTGAGCGACTTTCACGTTCATGCACTGTCGATGGGAATGGAAATTGGTGCAGCCACTACAGAAAATGGTACAGAGGATCCTCAGAAAAAATTTACAAACATAACTCGCATGGGATCCAGCAATTACACTTCTGGGTATGGATCCACAGGCATTGAAATCCGGATTTCAGAGCGATCACTGCATCCCCATGGGCCAGGATTCTATCCCTGGTCATGTAACGAGATTGCACACGCTGCAACCAAGAGTTTGCTTGCGGAAAGTCAGAGATTCCATGTGTCTCAGCTAAGACCCGGCAGAGCCCAATAAACAGATAAACAAATAGAGACTTCCCCGATGGTTCAGTGGTTAAGAATCTGCCTGCCAACACAGGGGACGCAGGTTTGATCCCCACTCTGGGAAGACTCCGTATGACGCAGAGCAACTAAGCCATTCGCCAGAACTACTGAGACCCCATGTCTACTCTCTGTAACAAGCAAGAGAAGCCTCCGAAATGTGAAGCCTGAGAAACGCAACTGGAGAGGAACCCCTGCTTGCTGCAACTAGAAAAAAACCCACGTGCAGCCACAGAGACCTAGAGAAGCCAGAAAGGAAATAAATTCATGTAAAAAATGAATAAATACATATTCATGAGCTAAACAGGCTATACGAATTCTCATCACTACCCAAATTCTTGTTACCTGAATGCTCGCCCTCCAGATTCATGAACAGAGTGGATTCAGAGCTGTTTTAGAAGACAGAAAGACCCTGTTTCTGTCCTTTAGAAATGGACTCTGGTGGGTTTTTAAATTTTTTTTTTTTTTTACAGAAGTCGTGAACAGTTAAGAGATAAGCCTTGCAACACAGGAGTGTATCAAATAAAAGAGAACCTCAAATACAAAAAGAAAAAAGGGAAAGAAATGTACCTTGGGCAAAAGCAGTCATTTCAGAATAAAGCTTTTTATTTTTTTAAATGTAAATTTATTTATTTTAATTGGAGGCTAATTACAGTATACGTTTTTAAACCTGTCAGAATTTTAATGGCTGATTCAGGTCTGTGTTTGGTAGAAACCAACACTCTAACGTAAAGCAGTCATCATTCAGTTAAACATAAATAAACGTTAAAAAAATAAAGCTGGCAGAATTTATCAAAACATCAGTGTACTAGCAGTTCACTACATAATAGTGTGGTGAACTGAAGGATTAGCTGTAAAATGTTAGCCTGCAGGTTCTTTGTGTGGATGGGTCTGCACTGCACGCTAGCAGAGTATGTAGTTCAGTAAACCTAAGTTGAGCACCAAAGGCCCCTAGTGTCTGTGAAATAAATCAACCCCTGTAATAGGGCAGTATAGTCACACTCCATAAAAGGCGTTTCTGAGATTTAAGGATCTGGAGAAGTGTTACCCTTCATTTTCACACACGATAGCAGGAGAGATTCTGCCAGACAATGTTTCAAGAAGAGATTTCAGCATATGATCGAGGTTGGTTTTGGCACAAGCTTTGGTATGTCATCGAAAGTGTTTTTTTTTGGACATTCTCTTTCTTCGTTTTTAATCTGTCTTTGGTTTGGGTAAGTAACGAAAGATTGTTTTAATGAGGTTATAACAGTCATCCTCGAGAGGTCCTGTACCTTAAAAGCATCCACTGGGCAAAGATTTCATTCATCTTCCCGCCCGCATCTCTTGCTATTCCTGATGGCGCTGTTGGTATGCTCCCTGCGGCTTTGGTTTTACCACCAGCAACCAGGATAACTGAAGCATTTCTGGGAAGGTTTTACTCAGTGAAGAGTGCAGCAGCTAGCAAATCCTGTTAATCCCTTGAAATTATGGGAATTTGATTTTCTAAAAGAAGTTCGTTATCAGGACAGTTGTACCAGGGGCTCTTGAAGTGAAACCAAAACAGTGATACCGCCTGTGTGACTTTGGACTCAAATGGTGTAGTGTGCCTTTGCAGTCTGTTGCTGTCGAGATATGTGAGTAACATACTGTTCTTCAGTCGCTTCAGTCGTGTCCGACTCTTTGCGACCCCACAGACGGGAGCCCGCCAGGTTCCTCTGTCCATGGGATTTCCCCGGCGAGAATACTGGAGAGGGTTGCCATGCTCTTCTCCTGCAGGTAACGTAAGAAGCCTCTGGAAACATCACACTGATCCTGTTCCTGGGGAAAGCAAACTGACAAGAGTATTTCATCGTGTGTGGATCCATGATGAACACAAGGTGAGTCAGAACTCGCTGAACACCGCTCCTCTGTCTGAGCCGCACCTCTAAAGCATTTTTGTTTCATCTCAGAGGCAAATGGCTAGATTCCCGCCCCCCTCCACTGCCCAGATACAAATGGTTCAGGTTTTTGAAACGACATGTCAGAAAACATCCCTGCAGTGTTCCAATGGAGGCGTGTAAATGCATGTAAGACCGTATTCTTTTTTCTGGTAATTAAAGTAGGCACCTGGGAAAGCATATAAGACTTTATATTATTATGAAACTCTTTATACTGAAATTAAAAATAAAGCAAAAAAAAAAAAAAGCAAGCATCTTTGACGGAGGCTTCCCGTATGTGTGAATTTCATCAAAAACAGAAGCCTCTTAAAACAGGTGTGTTTTTAAAAGCACGTTATCCATTTTTGCAGAAGAAAAATACTTATAAAATATTTCTATTTTAGAGGACAGCCTGGACATTGAGGTGTCCAGAGCTCCAACATCCCGGCCATGAGCCCTTGGTCCTGTTTGAGCCTGTGGTTCAGAGGGCGTCCTCCTGGTAGAGGTGGCTGCCCCAGACTGTTGGCCTTCATGTCCCGTGGCCTCCAGATGCCTCCTGTGTTGGGTTTCGGCTCTCAGTTTATAGTTCTGCTTCCTTCTCTTTCACTCCAACATCAGCTGTGTTTTTGCAGCTGATGGAAACTGCAAGCCCGTGTGACGTCTTTTTTTTTTTTTTCCACTGTTTATCTGAAATGCACGTGTAACTGTGAGTCCTGTAGTTTACCGGGCACCTTTATCACACCCTTTTCCAGGAAACCCTAAACATAGGAAGCCTGCTTCCTCCTTGGGTCCCTAGGGAGACAGCAGGCAGCATAGGGCCCTTAGGGACTCCCACAAGAGTCCCATGCCCAGCACAGACAACACATACAGTTCCTGTGACTTTCTTCCTCTTCTTTTAATACAAAAAAAAATTTTTTTGAGCGGAGTGTGACTACAACTCTTATTTTTTGGCAAAGAGTTGAAGATGATGGAGCGTCTAAGCACACATGCAAATTTCCTTTCTCCCTCCCTGTCTCTTCCCCCTCTTCCTTCTTCTCTTAAGTCCTGTTACATCCCTGAAGAGAAAGTCTGGTCAAGAGCAGAAATCTTTAAGGCAGTGTGGGAGCAGAGATACTTAACAAAGTCTGGGAGCAGAGATACGTAGGAAGCCCAGTGCTTTGTGTTTTGAAGTTTGGGGCTGTACGTTATTTTTTTTTTTTCTGTAGAGAATTCAGTCCACGTGCTAGACTAGGGTGGTGGCGTTTACTTGCTTCGTTGCCTCTGACTCTTTGCAACCCTGTAGTAGACCCTCCAGGCTCCTCCTGAGCCACCAGGGGAGCCCAGACTCGGATGCCTTCTATCACACTCTCAAGCTTTTTCCTGAGTTCCATCAGTAACAAGGTACAGCAGCTATCACTTGCTACAGGACGTCCATTAGACAGAGAAGTTGCTGATTTACAGTAGGGCAGTTTACCAGGAAATACGTGGAGAAGAAAAAAGCTCTTGGGTGCCAACCCTGCTCTCTGGAGGAGCCCCCATTTGGCTCCATGCTATCCTATGTCATTGCCAGGCAGGAAGACCCTTCAATGAGTACTTGCAGGAAACACGCAAACGTTTGTCAGCTTGGAGAAGTGTCTATTTAAATAATTTTCAAGTAAGTAAACTTTGGAACGTTCTCACTGTGCGGTGTAGAGATTCCCTACCTCAGCGTTACAGACATAAAAATTATGGTGTGTTTCATATGGCGCCTTTCAGTCAGGTGTTTAGACCTTGCATTTGGCGTCATGAAATTTGGACTCTTTATGATCGTCGTTACGGTAGGAAATTTCAAGGGAGTCGCTTTACGATATGTATTTTACTTCTTATAGCTTGGCTGCTAAGCCTGTAACGTCCACTTACGTTTAACCCTGTGAATTAGGTTCGAATATTTTCAAAACCCTCTTTAAAGTGTTCTAATTGTTCTTGGCTTCGACTGCTTCCACCAAAGCCAAGTAGAATAGAAAAAGGAGTCTCAAAGAAAATCAGAAAATACTCGATTAGCCAAATGGTTTCTCCTTCGTTTAGCTGAGAAATACTCTTATGTTTTGCCAAAAATTGAGACAAAATTCTGTGGTCCTTTAATACATCTCTTTTTGGTCACTTGATTAAGTGTTAAACATTCTTCCCATGCATTGGAAGAAAGGGAAGTGTTTCCATGAGAAAAGCAGGGATCCAGGCCCCAGTGTCCACATTTTCAGAGAGCTATAGCAACAAATTCTGGAGAAAGGGCATGGTAACGCACTCCAGTATTCTTGCCTGGGAAATCCTCTGGACAAGGGAGCCTGGCAGGCTACAGTCCGCGAGGTTGCAAAGAGTCGGGCATGACTGAGCAACTAAACCAGCCCCCCTGCCACCAGCACCGCAGCAACAAATTCTAGAATTCTATGAGGAGGAAAGCCATAGATGCCCCTGGCTCACGAAGCCCTGGTACTCATTTTTACAGACTTCAGTGGGAGAGGAGGCGGAAGAGAGAGGAGAATAGCACCTAGATGTAATTTNCAGGCTACAGTCCGCGAGGTTGCAAAGAGTCGGGCATGACTGAGCAACTAAACCAGCCCCCCTGCCACCGGCACCACAGCAACAAATTCTAGAATTCTATGAGGAGGAAAGTCATAGATGCCCCTGGCTCATGAAGCCCTGGTACTCATTTTTGCAGACTTCAGTGGGAGAGGAGGCGGAAGAGAGAGGAGAATAGCACCTAGATGTAATTTTTAATTTTTGAAAATCTGTCTCTCATTGGAGTAGAGACGACAGAATGTTGTATTTGGAAGGAATTTAATTTTTCCAATCCAGCTGTCTACGCAATTCATACATCCTCTCAACAGACTTCAGTGGGAGAGGAGGCGGAAGAGAGAGGAGAATAGCACCTAGATGTAATTTTTAATTTTTGGAAATCTGTCTCTCATTGGAGTAGAGACGACAGAATGTTGTATTTGGAAGGAATTTAATTTTTCCAATCCAGCTGTCTACGCAATTCATACATCCTCTCATCAGAAACCCGCGAGCAGCCTTCATTAAAAATTAAGGGACGCATTGCCTTCTGAGACAGTCCCTTCTATCTGTGCACAGATTGGAAGTTCCTGCTTGTTCTGAAACAAAAGATCTCTCTGAAGTGTCTCTGCCTGATTTCTCAGGGAGTCTTTGCCAGCAACGCCCGAACAGCTTTTAACAAAGCAGCTTGTGTGATCTGGGGTCTTCCCTGGTGGCTCAGATGGTAAAGAATCTGCCTGCAATGCAGGAGACTCGAGTTCAGTCCCTGGGTTGGGGAGATCCCCTGGAAGAGGGCATGGCTGCCCACTGCAGTGTTCTTGCCTGGAGAATCCCAGGGGCAGGGGAGCCTGGTGGGCTGCCGTCTGTGGGATCGCACAGAGTCGGACGCGACTGAAGTGACTTAGCAGCAGCAGTGTGTCTGTCCCCTCCAGGTCTGGGCTCCAAGTTTCCAAGCTCTCTTCCCATGGAGGACTTTTCTGTAACTCCCGCTGTGAAGGTCACCCTTTCGAACATCTGTCCACGTTCTTAATGACCGTGTTGAGTGCGTCAGATGGCTCAGAACCGAGAACAGCGCCCTCGGGGTAGTCTGAACGTGAGGAATGGAGCTATTCCTTATTTATTGTCCTCATGTTCATGGAATCGTTAATGACGTCAGAATTGCACTAGCGTTTGATATATTTACACTGTTGATTTATACTGAACTCACAGTGAAGTAACTTTTAAAAATAATTTTTATATACTACTCTCCCACATATAATATTTATGGATTTGTTTTTCTTTTTTAATCATGGATTTAAGGCTTTATATAAATATTTCATCGTTAGGTTAAAGTACTATCTGTGAGTAAAATAATGTTTAGGAAAATAGAGTCAAAAATATATACAAAGGTGCAGGATTGATGGTAGAGCTTTTTATTATCTTTGTTGTTATTTTTAAACTAATTAATTTTAATTGGAGAATAATTACAATATTGTGTTTTTTTTGTTGTTTTTGCCATACAGCAACTGAAATCGGCCATAGGTATACATGTGTGAAAGTGAAAGTGAGGTCGCTCCGTCATGTCTGACTCTTGGTGACCCCGTGGACTGTAGCTCACCAGGCTCCTCTGTCCGTGGGATTCTCCAGGCAAGAATACTGGAGTGGGTTGCCATTATACATGTGTACCCCCATCCTTTTTTATTGTTACTTTTAAAATTAATTTATTTTAATTGGAAGATTATTACTTCATAGTATTGTGATGGTTTTTGCCATACATCAATATAAATATTCATTGGAAGGACTGATGCTGAAGCTGAAACTCCAATACTTTGGCAATCTGATGTGAAGAATTGAATCTCATTGGGAAAGACCCTGATGCCAGGAAAGACCCTGATGCTGGGAAAGATTGAAAGCGGGCGGAGAAGGGGATGACAGGATGAGATGGTTGGATGGCATCACCGTACTCAATGGACATGAGTTTGAGTAAACTCTGGGAGTTGGTGATGGACAGGAAGGCCTGGCGTGCTGCGGTCCATGAGGTCACAAAGAGTTGGACACGACTGAGCGACTGAACTGACTGAATGGCATACATGTGTCCCTCCCCATCCTGAAGCCCGCTCCCCCCAGACTTCCCTCCCATCCCACCCCTCCAGGCTGGCACAGAGCAGCAGCTCTGGGTTCCCTGCGTCATACAGCACGCTCCCCCTGGCTCTCTCTTTTCCGCTGGGCAATGTGTATGTCTCAGTGCTATTTGTTATTTTTGAGTCTCTGTTAATGTCGATATAAGATGCGTGCCCTCTCAAAAAAGTAAACGTCTGGCTCCTCTTAGGGGCTTGTTCCGAAGGGCTGAGATATGGATCCTCTTTTTTTTTTTTTTTAATTTATTTATTTATAGCAGTGTCCTGTCTTGGTTGCAGCACTCAGGATCTTTATTGCGGCTGTCGGGCTCAGTAGCTGAAGGTCGTGGGCTCCAGAGGGCAGGCTCAGTAGCTGAGGTGCGAGAGCTCAGTTGCCCCACCGCACGTGGGATCTTAGTTCCCCGAACAAACCCGCACGCCTTGCATTGGAAGGAGGATTCTTAACCACCGGAGCACCAGGGAAATCCCTGGATCCTCTTTGCTAACTCCCTGTCGGTTCTTTCCAAATAACGTCCTCTGGAACACCCATGTCGTCACCCAGGTAACCAAAGATGCTGTCACACAAGTTGGAGTTGAGGAATGTGTTCATGGCCTCCAAGCCGCATATCTCTACAAGTTCAGCATCGGCTGTGACACAGGCCTGTTAGTCACCCGTCCGTTTGTGGAGTCACTTACATATCTACCAAGGCCTTCCCTGATGGCTCAGCTGGTAAAGAATCCGCCTGCAATGCAGGAGACCCCACTTCGATCACTGGGTCGGGAAGATCCCCTGGAGAAGGGAACGGCTACCTGCTCCAGGATTCTTGGGTTCTCCTGGTGGCTCAGCTGGTAAAAAAAAAAAAAAAAAAAAACCTGCCTGCAATTCGGGAAACCTGGGTTGGATCGTTGGGAAGATGCCCTGGAGAAGGGAACGGCTACCTGCTCCAGGATTCTGGCCTGGAGAATTTCATGGACTGTATAGTCCACGGGGTTGCAAAGACTCGGACGCGACTGAGCGACTTTCACGTTCATGCACTGTCGATGGGAATGGAAATTGGTGCAGCCACTACAGAAAATGGTACAGAGGATCCTCAGAAAAAATTTACAAACATAACTCGCATGGGATCCAGCAATTACACTTCTGGGTATGGATCCACAGGCATTGAAATCCGGATTTCAGAGCGATCACTGCATCCCCATGGGCCAGGATTCTATCCCTGGTCATGTAACGAGATTGCACACGCTGCAACCAAGAGTTTGCTTGCGGAAAGTCAGAGATTCCATGTGTCTCAGCTAAGACCCGGCAGAGCCCAATAAACAGATAAACAAATAGAGACTTCCCCGATGGTTCAGTGGTTAAGAATCTGCCTGCCAACACAGGGGACGCAGGTTTGATCCCCACTCTGGGAAGACTCCGTATGACGCAGAGCAACTAAGCCATTCGCCAGAACTACTGAGACCCCATGTCTACTCTCTGTAACAAGCAAGAGAAGCCTCCGAAATGTGAAGCCTGAGAAACGCAACTGGAGAGGAACCCCTGCTTGCTGCAACTAGAAAAAAACCCACGTGCAGCCACAGAGACCTAGAGAAGCCAGAAAGGAAATAAATTCATGTAAAAAATGAATAAATACATATTCATGAGCTAAACAGGCTATACGAATTCTCATCACTACCCAAATTCTTGTTACCTGAATGCTCGCCCTCCAGATTCATGAACAGAGTGGATTCAGAGCTGTTTTAGAAGACAGAAAGACCCTGTTTCTGTCCTTTAGAAATGGACTCTGGTGGGTTTTTAAATTTTTTTTTTTTTTTACAGAAGTCGTGAACAGTTAAGAGATAAGCCTTGCAACACAGGAGTGTATCAAATAAAAGAGAACCTCAAATACAAAAAGAAAAAAGGGAAAGAAATGTACCTTGGGCAAAAGCAGTCATTTCAGAATAAAGCTTTTTATTTTTTTAAATGTAAATTTATTTATTTTAATTGGAGGCTAATTACAGTATACGTTTTTAAACCTGTCAGAATTTTAATGGCTGATTCAGGTCTGTGTTTGGTAGAAACCAACACTCTAACGTAAAGCAGTCATCATTCAGTTAAACATAAATAAACGTTAAAAAAATAAAGCTGGCAGAATTTATCAAAACATCAGTGTACTAGCAGTTCACTACATAATAGTGTGGTGAACTGAAGGATTAGCTGTAAAATGTTAGCCTGCAGGTTCTTTGTGTGGATGGGTCTGCACTGCACGCTAGCAGAGTATGTAGTTCAGTAAACCTAAGTTGAGCACCAAAGGCCCCTAGTGTCTGTGAAATAAATCAACCCCTGTAATAGGGCAGTATAGTCACACTCCATAAAAGGCGTTTCTGAGATTTAAGGATCTGGAGAAGTGTTACCCTTCATTTTCACACACGATAGCAGGAGAGATTCTGCCAGACAATGTTTCAAGAAGAGATTTCAGCATATGATCGAGGTTGGTTTTGGCACAAGCTTTGGTATGTCATCGAAAGTGTTTTTTTTTGGACATTCTCTTTCTTCGTTTTTAATCTGTCTTTGGTTTGGGTAAGTAACGAAAGATTGTTTTAATGAGGTTATAACAGTCATCCTCGAGAGGTCCTGTACCTTAAAAGCATCCACTGGGCAAAGATTTCATTCATCTTCCCGCCCGCATCTCTTGCTATTCCTGATGGCGCTGTTGGTATGCTCCCTGCGGCTTTGGTTTTACCACCAGCAACCAGGATAACTGAAGCATTTCTGGGAAGGTTTTACTCAGTGAAGAGTGCAGCAGCTAGCAAATCCTGTTAATCCCTTGAAATTATGGGAATTTGATTTTCTAAAAGAAGTTCGTTATCAGGACAGTTGTACCAGGGGCTCTTGAAGTGAAACCAAAACAGTGATACCGCCTGTGTGACTTTGGACTCAAATGGTGTAGTGTGCCTTTGCAGTCTGTTGCTGTCGAGATATGTGAGTAACATACTGTTCTTCAGTCGCTTCAGTCGTGTCCGACTCTTTGCGACCCCACAGACGGGAGCCCGCCAGGTTCCTCTGTCCATGGGATTTCCCCGGCGAGAATACTGGAGAGGGTTGCCATGCTCTTCTCCTGCAGGTAACGTAAGAAGCCTCTGGAAACATCACACTGATCCTGTTCCTGGGGAAAGCAAACTGACAAGAGTATTTCATCGTGTGTGGATCCATGATGAACACAAGGTGAGTCAGAACTCGCTGAACACTGCTCCTCTGTCTGAGCCGCACCTCTAAAGCATTTTTGTTTCATCTCAGAGGCAAATGGCTAGATTCCCGCCCCCCTCCACTGCCCAGATACAAATGGTTCAGGTTTTTGAAACGACATGTCAGAAAACATCCCTGCAGTGTTCCAATGGAGGCGTGTAAATGCATGTAAGACCGTATTCTTTTTTCTGGTAATTAAAGTAGGCACCTGGGAAAGCATATAAGACTTTATATTATTATGAAACTCTTTATACTGAAATTAAAAATAAAGCAAAAAAAAAAAAAAGCAAGCATCTTTGACGGAGGCTTCCCGTATGTGTGAATTTCATCAAAAACAGAAGCCTCTTAAAACAGGTGTGTTTTTAAAAGCACGTTATCCATTTTTGCAGAAGAAAAATACTTATAAAATATTTCTATTTTAGAGGACAGCCTGGACATTGAGGTGTCCAGAGCTCCAACATCCCGGCCATGAGCCCTTGGTCCTGTTTGAGCCTGTGGTTCAGAGGGCGTCCTCCTGGTAGAGGTGGCTGCCCCAGACTGTTGGCCTTCATGTCCCGTGGCCTCCAGATGCCTCCTGTGTTGGGTTTCGGCTCTCAGTTTATAGTTCTGCTTCCTTCTCTTTCACTCCAACATCGGCTGTGTTTTTGCAGCTGATGGAAACTGCACGCCCGTGTGAAGTCTTTTTTTTTTTTTTCCCACTGTTTATCTGAAATGCACGTGTAACTGTGAGTCCTGTAGTTTACCGGGCACCTTTATCACACCCTTTTTCAGGAAACTCTAAACATAGGAAGCCTGCTTCCTCCTTGGGTCCCTAGGGAGACAGCAGGCAGCATAGGGCCCTTAGGGACTCCCACAAGAGTCCCATGCCCAGCACAGACAACACATACAGTTCCTGTGACTTTCTTCCTCTTCTTTTAATACAAAAAAAAATTTTTTTGAGCGGAGTGTGACTACAACTCTTATTTTTTGGCAAAGAGTTGAAGATGATGGAGCGTCTAAGCACACATGCAAATTTCCTTTCTCCCTCCCTGTCTCTTTCCCCTCTTCCTTCTTCTCTTAAGTCGTGTTACATCCTTGAAGAGAAAGTCTGGTCAAGAGCAGAAATCCTTAAGGCAGTCTGGGAGCAGAGATACTTAACGAAGTCTGGGAGCAGAGATACGTAGGAAGCCCAGTGCTTTGTGTTTTGAAGTTTGGGGCTGTACATTGTTTTTTTCTGTAGAGAATTCACCAGTCCACGTGCTAGACTAGGGTGGTGGCGTTTACTTGCTTCGTTGCCTCTGATTCTGCGACCCTCTAGACCCTCCAGGCTCCTCCTGAGCCACCAGGGGAGCCCAGACTCAGATGCCTTCTATCACACTCTCAAGCGTTTTCCTGAGTTCCATCAGTAACAAGGTACAGCAGCTATCACTTGCTACAGGATGTCCATTAGACAGAGAAGTTGCTGATTTACAGTAGGGCAGTTTACCAGGAAATACGTGGAGAAGAAAAATAGAATCTCTGGGTCCCAAATTTGACTTAGAGAGGGTGAACTAATGTACTGAATGTAGTCTTTCAAAATACAGGGTGCAATCTCCTGGTTTAAAGTACAGGTCCCAGGACTTCGCTGGTGCTGTAGTGGTTAATAATCCACCTGCCAGTGAAGAGGACGTGTGGGTCCAGAAAGATCCCGCGTGCCACAGGGCAGCTAAGCCCGTGTGCCACAACTACGGAGCCTGTGCTCTGAAACGAGACGTCACCCCAGGGAGAACCCTGCACACCACGAGTGGAGGGTAGCCCCGACTCGGTGCAGCTCGAGAAAGCCGGCACACGGCAACCAATCCCAGCACAGCCCAAACCGAGAAACCAGGAAACAACCGAAGAGCACAGGCCCCAAATTTATTTACAAATTGTTAAATCTACTAAATTTTTAAAAGTGAGCTGAGGTCTATACGCAGTGTGTGCAAAGTACGTGGCATTTTCTGATACCTGCTATGAACAGCTGACGGTGGAAAAGACCCTGATGCTGGGAAAGATTGCAGGCAGGAGGAGAAGGGGACGACAGAGGATGAGACGGTTGGATGGCATCACCGCCTCGATGGACAGGAACTTGGGCCAACTCCAGGAGATGGTGAAGAACAGGGAAGCCTGGCGTGCTGCCGTCCACGGGGTCATGAAGAGTCAGATGCAAGTTGGCAACTGAAGAATCACATCTACTATGAAAATGGCTTTTCAACACCAGCCCCCTAAGCACCCTAGAAGACCCTTGCTAAAGTGAAAATTTGAGTCCCAGACAGATTTACTGTGGACCAAACACCAACCAGGATGCGTTGTGAATGCAGGAAAAGACTTCTAATAATCAGCTTCAGTGCCTTCCATTTTTTTTTTTTAAACATAGATCCAAGGGGTCTGATCACTTCAGTTCAGTTGCTCAGTCATGTCCAACTCTTTGCGACCCCATGGACTGCAGCAAGCTTCCCTGCCCATCACCAACTCCCGGAGCTTACTCGAATTCATGTCCATCAAGTCGGTGATGCCACCCAATCATCTCATCCTCTGTCGTTCCCTTCTCCTCCTGCCTTCAATCTTTCCCAGCATCAGTCTTTTCCAATGAGTCCGTTCTTCACATCAGGTGGCCAAAGTATTGGAGTTTCAGCTTCAGCATCAGTCCTTCCAATGAACACCCAGGACTGATCTCCTTTAGGATGGACTGGTTGGATCTCCTTGCAGTCCAAGGGACTCTCAAGAGTCTTTTCCAACACCACAGTTCAAAAGCATCAATTCTTCGGTGCTCAGCTTTCTTTATGGTCCAACTCTCACAATCCAGGCATGACTACTGGAAAAACCATAGCTTTGACTAGATGGATCTTTGTCGGCAAAGTCATGTCTCTGCTTTTTAATGTGCTGTCTAGGTTTAATATGCTGTCTAGACTTATATAGGAGAAGGCAATGGCACCCCACTTCAGTACTCTTACCTGGAAAATCCCATGGATGGAGGAGCCTGGTAGGCTGCAGTCCATGGGGTTGCTGAGGGTCAGACACGACTGAGTGACTTCACTTTGACTTTTCACTTTCTTGCATTGGAGAAGGAAATGGCAACCCACTGCAGTGTTCTTGCCTGGAGAATCCCAGGGACACAGGAGCCTGGTGGGCTGCCGTCTATGGGGTCACACAGAGTCGGACACGACTGAAGTGACTTAGCAGCAGCTAGGCTTATATATATAAACATTTATTTACTTGGCTGCCTCGGGTCTTAGCTGTGGCCGGCAGGGCCTTCTTTGTGTCATGCAGAATCTTTCTTTCCGGCGCTCAGCCTGTCTAGCTGTGGTGTGTGGGGTCTGTAGGTGCAGGATATGGGCTGTCTACTTGTGGCGCTGGAGGGCGTAGTTGTCCCCAGGCACGTGGGATCTTCATTCTCCGACCAGGGGTCAAACCTGCCTCCCCTGTACTGCAGCGTAGATCCTTAACCTCTGGACCGCCGGGGAAGTCCCAGTACCTCATGTTTTAAGGGCAAACCAAAACTATGTCTCAGATGTTCCCACGTGGGAATTGTCCAGGAAAAGAGAGTTTCTCTGCTTCTGTTTGGAACTTATCTTGCAACGCTTAACACACGTGTACACCATAAGATTTATAAAATCTCCTTGGAGCTCTGGGGAATTATGGCTAATTGTGCACTATTTGGAAGAATAATGCATGAAAGTTAATTCCCTTACTACCTAGTTAATTGTTGTTTAGTTGCTAAGTCATGTCCACGTGTCCTGTGACCCCATGGACTGTAGCCCTCCTCTGTCCATGGGATTCTCCAGGCGAGAATCCTGGAGTGGGTTGTCATTTCTTTCTCCAGGGGATCTTCCCTACCCAGGGATCTAAGCTACATCTCCTTTTTTGGCAGGCGGGTTCTCTACCACTGAGCCAGCAGGGAAGCCCAATAGTTAATTAATCCAGGGTTGAATAGGCCCTCTGGCTTGTGTATTTGGGCTTCCTAGGTGGCGCTAGTGGTCAAGCACCTGCCTGCCCATGTAGGAGACATAAGAGATACAGGTTCGATCCCTGGACTGGAAAGATCCCTTGGAGGAGGTCATGGCAACCCACTCCAGTGTTCTTGCCCAAAGTGCCGAGAGTATTTGATTCCTCACTGTCTGATAATAGCCCACGAGGTTGACTTGGACATTTCCCCACATAACCTGGCAAAAGTTTGCAGTTTCTAAAGTCAGGCAGAGGGAGATGCTTCCTTTAATGACTTCCGCTGTTTCTAGAAGTCGTTCATAGCCTCTGAACTCTCAGATGTTGGGGATGTAATTGGAAAAGCAAGTTCGACAGTTAACGGGTGAACCTGGCCTGAAAGGAACCAGCTAGCCATTTGGCTTTAGGAAGAGCGTACGTTTTTAGCTTCTTTTGACTTGCGAAGTTCTTATAACGTTGGGCTTCCCTTGTGGCTCAGGTGGTAAGGAATCTGCCTGCCGTTCTGGAGAGTTGCATTTGATCTCTGGGTTCGGAAGGTCCCATGGAGAGGGGAAAGGCTACCCACTCCAGTATTCTGGCCTAGAGAATTCCTATAGTCCATGGGGTCTCAAAGAGTCAGACACTCAGCGATTTTCACTTCACCTATTATAACGTACTTGGGAATGCAGTATATAAAATATATGATGTTGGCAGTGATATACACGATTATTCTGCAGTGCCAGAATATGCCAGCTGTAACAGCAAATGAGGTCAAAGAGATGTCATGAAGTAGGAAACATTAAATATTGTTTAATATTTAATAATATTTGAATTGAATATTTAAATAAAAATATTAAATTTTCCCCCTGAGAACAAGAACATAGGTAGTTCAGGAATGCTTTGCAGACGAATGACTTGGGAATTTAGACTCTGGGAAATTTCCTGCTCTGAAATGAGGCATCTTTCACCCCACTCCAGTACTCTTGCCTGGAAAATCCCATGGACGGAGGAGCCTGGTAGGCTGCAGTCCGTGGGGTCGCTAAGAGTCAGACACGACTGAGCGACTTCACTTTCACTTTTCACTTTCGTGCATTGGAGAAGGCAATGGCAACCCACTCCAGTGTTCTTCCCTGGAGAATCCCAGGGACAGGGGAGCCTGGTGGGTTGCCATCTATGGGGTTGCACAGAGTCGGACATGACTGAAGTGACTTAGCAGCAGAGGCAGCATGTTGACTAAAGAGAAAAGAATTGGCTGTTGCAATAAAGAGAGGAAGGAATAAATCAAGAGAAAAATAAATTAAAAAAAAGAATATTCCCAAAAAAATCTTGCCCGACACTTTATGTTAATAGGTATGCAGCAAATTTGTGCCAACAGAAATAAAAGGAGATAGAACCATGGAAGATAACCGTACACTCTTAAGTGTCCTAGTCACTGGCAGAGCTGTGCTGTGGCCAGCAAGAAAGCTGGGAAGAAGAAACACAGAGTGGAGGAGGAACAGGGAAACAGGTTTGGGGCCAGCTGATCATGATTGCTTGGACAGAGATGATCAATATGCTCAAGTTGATAAATACTCAAGCAGGCACCAGCAGAGTAAAGGTGAGAGCTGGAGTCTGGCATGATCAGATGGGATTTAGCAGCAGCAGCAGCAAGACCGAACTTGAGTCGCTGTTTATTTTTTATTTTTGTCAAATTTATGTATATGTATTTATTTGGCTGTGTGGATCTTCGTTGCTGCACAGTGACTTTCTTTAGTTGTGGCGAGTGGTGACTGATGTCTAGTTGAGGTGCGGGGGCTTCTCACTGGGGCGACTTCTCTTGTTGCAGAGCACAGGTTCCAAGGCACGTGGGCTTCAGGAGTCGTGGGGCACAGGCTTGGTTTCTCCACGGCACGTGGAATCTTCCCTGAGCGGGGATCGAACCCGTGTCTCCTGCACTGGAAGGCGGATTCTTAACCCCTGGACCACCAGGGAAGCCCCTGTTTTGCATCCTTGATGGATATTAGGGCTCTTAATATCCGAACATACTATAAGAACGAAGGGAAAGTTCTTGTCACAAAAATACAGGTATTTTTTGAACACAGTTGGTTACCACGGAGAGGGAAAACAGATTCATTTCGTAAACAATGTAAGTGCCATGTGGTTAGCTTCTCTTGCAGCTTCTCAGATCCTCAGTAATGCTGGACATTTTGCTTGCTGGAAATTCTAGTTTACTGTGACCCGGACATTTGACTCTGAAGGTTGACCTCTGCACCTTCATGAAGAATGTAAGTTTCTGTGGGACCTGGAGAAAAATCATGACATTAATAAAAGTTTTGATTGATGGATGGATGCTTTTAAATTGTGGTGCTGGAAAAGACTCCTGAGAGTCTTTTCCTTGGACTGCAAGGAGATCAAACCAGTCAATTCTAAATGAGATCAACCTTGAATATTCATTGGATGCTGAAGCTGAAGCTCCAATACTTTGGACACTTGATGCGAAGAGCTGACTTGAAAACACCCTGATGCTGGGAAAGATTGAGGGCAGGAGGAGAAGGGGACGACAGAGGATGGGATGGTTGGATGGCATCACCAACTTGATGGACATGAATCTGAGCAAACTCCAGGAATAGTGAAGGACAAGAGAGCCTGCTGTGGTGTAGTCCATGGGGTTGACAAGAGTTGGACATNGAGGGCAGGAGGAGAAGGGGACGACAGAGGATGGGATGGTTGGATGGCATCACCAACTTGATGGACATGAATCTGAGCAAACTCCAGGAATAGTGAAGGACAAGAGAGCCTGCTGTGGTGTAGTCCATGGGGTTGACAAGAGTTGGACATGACCTAGCAACTGAACAACAGCAAGATAAAGCTTAGAAAGTCTTAGGAGAGTTGCTCGTTGGCCAACCAGTAGCTTCTGTTACATTCGGAACTGACATTAGAGCTGACTGTAAATGCTTGCAACACACACATCTCCCCAACTGCAAGGCTGATTGAAAGGACTAATTAGGTCAGCTTCTAATGTAGCAGCTAAAGCTAGCAGATCAGAGTGATACATGTAGGCAAATTCAGAAGAGAGTGTACTGTATCCATCTGACTGCTTGTCCGCCATCCACAGATACAGACGCACTGCTGACTCATTGAAAAGACTGGGAAAGTGGCCAGGAACATTCTTATCTTGACATTTAAAAAGGTGATGGATTGAGAGAGGAAACAGCAGAAAAAGTCACCTGTGCTGAATGTGGGTAGGGGCCAGGCCTACAGGCGCAGAGGCACGTTGAAGCAACAGAGGCAGGCGAGGATGGGGGTGTGGGCAGTACCTTACGGCTCCTCCTGAGAACCACCTCGTTTAAATTCATCAGGAGGACGTCCTTGGTGGCAGTAAAGAATCCCCCTGCCAGGGCAGGAGACACGGGCTCCGTCCCTGGACCGGAAAGATCCCCACTTGCCTCGAGGCAACTCAGCCACAACAGCTAAGCGTGTGCTCTGGACCCTGGGACCTTCCACTATGGAAGCCCTTGCACCCCAGAGCCTGTGCTCTGAAACAAGAGAGGCCACCGCAATGAGAAGAGCTTGCATTGCAGCAAAGAGTAGCGCCCACCCCCCAACCCCGGCTCTCTGCCACAGCAGTGAAGACCCAGCACAGCAAAAACGGAATCGATATAAAACACTCATCCAGCGTAGCGAGGGGTGAGTCCCGGCTGACCCAGGATTCCCAGCCACCCGCGTTTGTATGCCTTTTCTCCAACACGTTTGCACGGAGGACTTCTCCTGAGCCTCTGCTGAAGATGTAAAGACCAGATCGACCTATAGCTACTCTACATCAATCGATGAAACTTTTGAAAGACAGCTCTTTCCGTGCTGGATCTGGTAAAGCTCTTTCCCATTCCCGATTCATCTCGAATGACAGTTGGACTGTGAAAAAAGCTGAGTGCTGAAGAATTGATGCTTTTGAACTGTGGTGTTGGAGAAGACTCTTGAGAGTCCCTTGGACTGCAAGGAGATCCAACCAGTCCATCCTAAAGGAGATTAGTCCTGAGATTTCTTTGGAAGGAATGATGCTAAAGCTGAAACTCCAGTACTTTGGCCACCTCATGCAAAGAGTTGACTCATTGGAAAAGACTCTGATGCTGGGAGGGATTGGGGGCAGAATGAGAAGGGGACGACCGAGGATGAGATGGCTGGATGGCATCACGGACTCGATGGACATGAGTCTGAGTGAACTCCGGGAGATGGTGATGGACAGGGAGGCCTGGCGTGCTGCGATTCATGGGGTTGCAAAGAGTCGGACACGACTGAGCGACTGAACTGAACTGAACTGATTTCGACTTTATGTGAAACGAAGGAAGTCTTTGACAAAAAAAATAAGTATGTATCTGTATATATTCACACATACCTATGCATATATATAAATGTGTATATATATACACATGCATATATGAATTATGGTGTGTGCATGCATGCTCAGTCACTTCGGTTGTGTCTGACTCTCCGATTCCACTGACTATAGCCCGTCAGGCTCGTCTGTCCCTGGGATTCTCCAGGCAAGAATACTGGAGGAGGTTGTCATGCCCTCCTCCAGAGGATTTTCCCAACCCAGGGATCAAACCAGCGTCTTGTGCATCTTGGGCGTTGCCGGCAGATTCTTTACCACTGAGCCGCCTGTGAAGTCCCATGTATTATGGTGGCAGCTTTAAAAGAAAATTTTATTTCTCTGGGCCAGCTCTTAGTTGCAGCATGTGGGGGTCTAGCTGCCTGAGCAAGGATCAAACCCAGGCCCCCTGCATTGGGAGCTTGGAGTCTTAGGTACTGGACCAGCAGGGAAGTCTCATCATGGTAGCAGGTTTTAATGTAGAAGCAATTCATAGCCCTAAGCTATCTCATCTAAATATAATATATCCTGCAAGAACTGATAATTGGACATAAGTTCCAAGCAAGTCAAGGCTTAGGTGTACAAGCCATTTACTTCCTAGCTGCGTGATCCGATTCTCTTTTAACTTCTGTGAGCTTCAATTTCTTTATCTGGACAACTGAAAAATAGATAATATACAGAGACTTTGAGACTTTGCAGTGTTCAATAAGGGCTTCCGTCGTGGCTCAATAGTAAAGCATCTGCCTGCCAATGGAGGAGACATGGGTTTGACTCCTGGATCAGGAAGATCCCCTGCAGGAGGAAATGGCAACCCACTCCAGTATCCTTGCCTGGAGAATCCCGTGGATAGCGTAGCCTGGTGGGCTACAGTCAGTGCGATCACAGAGAGTCAGACATGACCAAGCGATGAGATAACAATGACCATGTTCAATAAATGCTAAGTTATTTTATTCCTATCTATCATGTATGTACCTGTGTGTCTCTATCATGACTATAGTATTTACATGTAAATTTATCATCTATCTGTGTGTGTGTGTGTGTGTGTGTGTGTGTGTGTGTGTATAGACAGTAGTTTTGGGCTTTCCAAAAATTGCAATGCAGGACACCTGGGTTCAACCCCTGGGTTGGGAAGATCCCCTGGAGAAGGGAAAGGCTACCCACTCCAGTATTCTGGCCTGGAGAATTCCAGGGACTGTATAGTCCACGGGGTCGCAAAGAGTTGGATACAATGGAGCGGCTTTCACATAAATATGTATAATGTATATATGTTTTTATTTAAGGCATTTCTGAGGATTCAGTATGTGGTTAAAAGACACCCGGTAACAGAAGCGCAGTCAGATGGTTATGTCAGCTGGAAGGTTATTTATGGCTTCAGCAGCTATAACTTTGCACAAAGCTCATAGCAGAGGTTACTAAACACTACCCCCAATTTTTGACCAATTTTAATGCGCATTTCCTAAATCTCTGCATCCAGAACGCAGTCCAGATGTTGTCGTTGTTACCCTCGGCTTTTCTCTGCACACCTAGATTTTTTTCTTCGTTAAGGAGCAATTGGGAAAACTGATGTACGTGGCGGTGGGTGTAGCAGGTATGGTGAAGATGGTGTCACAGGCTTTCCTGTTGGCTTAGTGATTAAAAAAGAAAAAAAAATCCACCTGCCAACGTAGGAGACACTGGTTGGATCCTGATTTCGGCAGATCCCACACTCTGCGGAGCAACTAAGCCTGTGGTCTCGAGCCTGGGAGCCAAATGACTGAGCCGCAGAGCTGCGAATACTGAAGCTTGTGAACCCTTACCCATTACCCACAGCAAGGGAAACCCCTCGAGGAGCAGACCACACACCACAACGGAGAGCACCGGCCCTCGGCAACTCGAGAAATGTCTGCATGCAGCGACAGAGACAGGGCAGCCACAAATAGAAAAAACAAAACCGTTTCACACTGGTTTTATAGGGAAACCCATGCCTGACAGCCGGCCTTACACGTGAATGAAATCCCCCTGGTTCAGAATTTTTTTCTCAGTAAACGTGACCTTTGTCTGTGTCATTTTGGTGTGTTCATGTTTGCTGAGCGCTGAGCAGCTTTCTACTCACGTACCTGCAAGCCCTGCTGTTGGTAGAGGGTCCAGAGCCTCAAGTGTTTCTATCTCTGGGTGGTGGGGGGCGGGGGCGGCCCCAAGGGTTCTGCTAAATTAATCTCTTCGGAGCTGGCCTGGGGAGATCAGGGGAGGCTTGTGAAATCTGTACGCCCTGAGCTGTGAGTTAAAGCCTTTCCAGACAGTGTCTTTGTGCCAGTCGAGAGGGAAGAGAGCTTTCATTTTTCGCTGGAGTGAGGCACACGTGGAGAACACAGGACCGGAGACCGCAGGAGGCTCCTGAAGAGGCTCAAAACGCAGACGTCAAGGGTTTCTGCCTAACAAGCTGCTGACGCATTTCCAACAGGGCTCCCCAGTGGCAGCTTTGGATCACCGCTGCTCGCCTCTCGGGAGCCCCTCTTCTGTCTGAAAAACGTTTGTATGTTTAAGGGACTTGACTTTCCCCAGGTAGCTTCGAATTCAAGCCAGCATGGTGCATTCTTAGTGGAGTCTGTGAAGTGTGGCATGGGGGAAAGAGATGATAAACATCAGACCTCGCTTTACTCACACTTAGAGGACAGGACAGCTTCTGTGGGAGACAGAGAGGAAAAAAAAATGTCCTGGTCTGTTATTTTATTTTTTTGAATATGTTGTGTTTTGGCAAGTGCAATGAGGAAAGTGCGGAGAAGGCAATGGCACCCCACTCCAGTACTCTTGCCTGGAAAATCCCGTGGATGGAGGAGCCTGGTGGGCTGCAGTCCATGGGGTCGCTCAGAGTTGGACATGATTGAGGGACTTCACTTTCACTTTTCACTCTCATGCGTTGGAGAAGGAAATGGCAACCCACTGCAGCGTTCTTGCCTGGAGAATCCCAGGGACGGGGGAGCCTGGTGGGCTGCCGTCTATGGGGTCGCACAGAGTCGGACACGACTGAAGCGACTTAGCAGCAGCAGTAGCTCCTCTGGGCTTCCCTGGTGACTCAGATGGTAAAGCGTCTGCTTGCAATGCTGGAGACCCAGATTCGATCTCTGGGTCAGGAAGAGCCCCTGGAGAAGGAAATGGCAACCCAGTCCAGTACTCTTGCCTGGGAAATGCCACAGACAGAGGAGCCTGGTAGGCTACAGTGCATGGGGTCGCAAAGAGTCGGACACGCCTGAGCGACTACTTTACTATCTCCTCCTCGAGACCCCCAGACCCCTCTCTCCTCGGGGACCCCGCACTTGTTATCAACCTGCCTAGAATTGACTCTGTCAGATAAATACATTTCACCGTCAGAAATCTGCAAAATTCTCATAGACTATGAATTCATCAGTACCCTCATTTCTGCATATCATGTCGAACCTTTTGTCGTCCACTGATTCTCAATCACTCATTTTTAATTTTTTTCGCTTGTGGTGGGTCTTCATTGCTGTGTGCAGGCTTTCTCTAGTTGCGGCAAAAGGGCCTATGCTCTGCTTACCTTGTGCGGGCTGCTCATTGTGGGGGCCTCTCTTGTTGGGGAGCACAGGCCCTGGGGTGCACACACTTCAGTAATCACAGCCTCTGGGCTCAGTAGTTGTGGCACGTGGGCTCAGTTGCTCCACGGCACGTAGGATCTTCGTGGATCAGGTAGAGAACACCAGGAATAGGTGTCCCGTTGCCCTGCAAGGTAGCGTTTTAACCACTGGACCACGAGCAAAGCCCTCAATCCCTGTTCTTAAGCTTTCAGGCCTATGGGAGCAGAAAAGCACCTTACCAGTTAGAACTTTGTTATCTTGAAATGTTATTATCTCGGTGTGCATGTCATCTACTGGCTTAAAGATGGTTGTATACCTGTTGTGTTCCCGATATAGCCATAGGGGGCACAGGATGGGAAGGATATAGCTCCGCTCTCGAGCTGTAGGTTCATCAGCTTCTCGTCACCCGTGGCCCCTACTGGATGGGTTGTGGGTTGTTATTCAGTCCCTAAAAGTCATGTGTGACTCTCTGTGACCCCATGGACTGCGGCACACCAGGCTCCTCTCTCCTCCACTATCTCAAGGAGCTTGCTAAAACCCACATCTCTCAAGTTGCTGATGCCATCCAAGGCCGCCTTCTCCTCTTACCCTCAATCTCTCCCGGCATCAGGGTCTTTTCCAGGGAGCTGGCTCTTTGCATCAGGTGACCAGAGGTATTGGAGCTTCAGCTTCAGCATCAGTCCTTCCAATGAATGTTCAGGGTTGATTTCCTTTCGGATTGACTGCTTTGTCTCCTTGCTGTTCAAGGGGCTCTCCAGAGTCTTCTCCAGCACCACAATCTGAAAACATCAGTTCTTTGGTGCTCAGGCTTCCTTATGGCCAACTGTCACATCCGTACGTGACTACTTGAAAAACCATAGCTGTGACTATACAAACCTTGGTTGGCAAAGAGATGTTTCTGCGTTTTTAATACGCCGTCTGGACGGGTACCTTGGGACAACCTGTATAAACTCTGGGAGTCTCGTTTTCCTTTACCGTGAAATAGGCAAAATAAGTCCTCTGATTGTAATGGGTGGATCCTAAAGTCAGATAACGTACATACATTGCTTTCAGAGGGTTAAGTATTCAAGAAACGAGACGACCTCCTAGTGTTACTGTGAGTAGCGGCAATTTTTTGTTCCTAATCGTCCTTGCTTATTTTTGGCCGTGCTCCGTCTTCCTTGGGCTCGTGTCTAGTTGCAGGGACGAGAGGCTGCTCTCTAGCTGCCCCGCTCCAGGCTTCTCATCGCTGTGCCTGCTCATGTTGCAGAGCACCAGCTCTAGGCTGTGCGGACTTCAGCTGGCTCCGGGCTGAGCTGCCGTGCAGCCTGCGGGATCCTCCTGCATCAGGGCCGGAACCCACGTCTCCTGCATCAGCAGGTGGATTCTTTACCGCTGAGCCACGGGGGAAGTGCAAAAGTCTTATGTTGGTGATTATTACTGCTGCTGTTAGAAGTCGTGGCAACTGCCCGTGAGGACAGAATGCCGATACCAGACGGTGCCGCAGGGTGTCCGCATCTGTTTCCTGTACTCTATGCCCTGCGATGCACCACAGTTTGGGTGCAGTCAGAAAATAACGGAGCGTCTGGGAATACAACTTGCCGTCACTGTTCAGAATTAATCTACTTGGGACTTTCACGGAGAAGTCTGCAGTGTTCTTTTGATACAAAATATCTTGTATTAACAGCCAGAAGCCAGAACTGAAAGAGACATGTGTACCCCAATGTTCATCGCAGCACTGTTTACAATAGCCAGGGCATGGAAGCAACCTAGATGTCCATCAGCAGACAAATGGATAAGAAAGCTGTAGTACATATACACAATGGAATATTACTCAGCCATGAAAAAGAATGCACTTGAATTAGTTCTAATGAGGTGGATGAAACTGGAGCCTATTATACAGAGTGAAGTAAGTCAGAAAGAAAAACACCAATACAATATATTAATGCATATATATGGAATTTAGAAAGAGGGTAACGATAACTCTGTATATGTGAGACAGCAAAGGAGACACAGACGTACAGAAAAGACTTTTGGACTCTGTGGGAGAAGGCGAGGCTGGGATGATCTGAGAGAATAGCATTGAAACATGTATATCATCATATGTGAAACAGATCACCAGTCCAGGTTTGATGCAGGAGAGAGGGTGCTCGGGGCTGGTGCACTGGGATGACCCAGAGGGATGCGATGGGGAGGGGGGATGGGGAACACGTGTACATCCGTGGCAGATTCCTGTCAAGCATGGCAAAACCCACTGCTGCTGCTGCTGCTAAGTCGCTTTAGTCCTGTCCGACTCTGTGCGACCCCATAGACGGCAGCCCACCAGGCTCCCCTGTCCCGGGATTCTCCAGGCAAGAACACTGGAGTGGGTTGCCATTTCCTTCTCCAATGCATGAAAGGAAAAAGTGAAAGTGAAGTTGCGCAGTCACATCCAACTCTTACAGCATTGTAAAGTAATTAGCCTCCAATTGAAATAAACAATTTATAAAAAAAAATCTTGTATCAAAAGTTCCAAGTTATTCAGAGCAGTAAGCGTTGAGTATCAAGAAAGGAAGGGCAGAACTTTTAACAAAATTGGGAAACTGAAGAATTTAAGGAGAACAATAAATGTTTACAGTTAACTCTGTTTTGAGATACTGCAGATTATCAATGCGATGATGGCCTTGTGCCTACAATAATTCTTCAGTTTTCCTGATCCTTTTTTTTAATAGATAGAATGATGAATGCCAGTTCATAGCATCCAAAATAAACAACATTTCCTTGGTCACTTAAAGTTGTTCCCTATAGACTTATAGGCTTTCCTGGTGGCTCAGACGGTAAAGCGTCTGTCTGCAATGCAGGAGACCCAGGTTCAATCCCTGGGTTGGGAAGATCCCCTGGTGAAGGCAATGGCACCCCACTCCAGTATTCTTGCCTGGAAAATCCCATGGACGGAAGAGCCTGGTAGGCTGCAGTCCACGGGGTTGCTAAAAGTTGGACATGACCGAGAGACTTCACTTTCACTTTTTACTTTCATGCATTGGAGAAGGAAATGGCACCCCACTCCAGTGTTCTTGCCTGGAGAGTCCCAGGGATGGGGGAGCCTGGTAGGCTGCAGTCCGTGGGGTCGCAAAGAGTCGGACACGACTGAGCGCCTTCACTTTCACTTTTCACTTTCATGGACTTACGGTCTACATCTGCTTATAGACGTAGGTGGCAGCTCTTGATCCTTGGTCTTGAATCTCCATCCACCGAGAATGATGTCACTAGATGTCTCCTTAGATGTCATGTCCCCTGTACTGAGTTCTCATACCCCACTCCACCCCTAGTTACAAAGCACCATGACCCTATCATGGACTGCAAGCCAAGCACAGTTGACGCCCGGTCACACCTGCCCACTCGCGTGCACACCAGCCTACCTGTGAGAACTTGCACAGCTGTGAGCTGTTTGTGGGCTCAAAGTCGTGTCCTACTGGTTATTCTAGACACAGTGCTTACGACAGTAACGGTTAAACAACACATCAGTGTTTCAGAAAGAGCCGGAAAGCAGAAACGGAAATCACCAATAATCTAGCCCAAGTCAGCTGACTCAAGACAGGAGCACATGATTGAATTTAGGTATAAGAGCCATAAAGGGCTTCCCTGGTGGCTCAGACCATGAAGCATCTATCTGCAATGCAGCTGACCCAGGTTCCATCCCGGGGTCGGGAAGATCCCCTGGAGAAGGGCATTGCAACCCACTCCAGTATTCTTGCCTGGAGCATCCCATGGACCGAGGAGCCTGCTGGAGTACAGTCCATACGGTCGCAAAGAGATGACTGTGTAACTAACACACACAAGGCTGACGCAAGTCAGGAAGACGTGATTGAATTTGGGTATAGGGGCCATAAAGACGTCATATGAAGCATGTTTACCTTTTTTAAAAAATTTATCCTGAAACATTTTAGATAAATACAAAAGTTAAAGAAGATAATATCATAGCTTTGTTGTCCAGCCACCCTTACACATCCAGGCCAGCACATAGCTTCAAGCTACACACACACACAAATAGCCATTTGTGGGGACACCCCTGGTGGTCCAGCGGTTCATAATCTGCCTCCCAGTGTGGGGGATGTGGGCTTGATTGCCAGCAAGGGAACTGAGACGGCACATGCCACGGAGCAGCTAAGCCCATGTGCCACAGCTGCTAAGCCTGCACACAATAGAGTTGGTGTGCTGCAACGAAAGATCCCACGTGATGCCACTAAGACCAGACTCGGCCAGATAAATAAATATTTGTTTCAATCAAGTAGTATCTTAACTTCCCATCCCTCAGCTACAACACATGCACTCCCAGCCCCCTCTCGTTTCACTATACCCTCCCCTCCAGTTTGGATGATCTTGAAGTCAGGCCTAGACTCACGTCGTCTCTTCAGTAAACATTTCATCTGTTCTCCTCCAGCATGTGGGACTCCTTTGTTAGGAGTGAGATGAGCGTGTGAATTTGGAGCACACACACGTGAGCTGTGGAGCCTGATTTGTGTACAAAAAAGAGCTTCACGATCAAGATAATCACGATGGTGTGATCACTCACCTAGAGCCAGATATCCTGGAATGTGAAGTCAAGTGGGCCTTGGAAAGCATCACTACAAACAAAGCTAGTGGAGGTGATGGAATTCCAGTTGAGCTCTTTCAAATCCTGAATGGTGATACTGTGAAAGTACTGCACTCAATATGCAGGCAAATTTGGAAACCTCAGCAGTGGCCACAGGACTGGAAAAGGTCAGTTTTCATTCCAATCCCAAAGAAAGGCAATGCAAAAGAATGCTCAAACTATAGCACAATTGCACTCATCTCACACGCTAGTAAAGTAATGCTCA
>SJYX01018950.1:5319-37362 GCA_006410675.1 Oreotragus oreotragus
ATTGATTTGTAGGTGTCTGAGCTCTCCTTGTGCCCCTGGAATAAATTTGACTTGGTCATCATGGTGTATGATTCTTTTAAAGTATGGTTTTATTTGGTTTATTAGTATTTTATTTAGGGTTTTTGCATCTGTGTTCATCAAGGATACTGGACTTTAGTCCCTCCCCCCCCCTTTTTTTTGGTGTTCTTATCTGGTTTTGGTCTCAGGGTAATGCTGGTTTCACAAAATTTGCCTGTTAAGTTTCTCTCTAGTTTTTTAGAAGAGCTTGGGAAAGATAGGTATTAAATCCTTGAATGTTTTGCAGAATTTTTCAGTGAAGCCATCTGGTCCTGGATTTCTGTTTTGGGGAGATTTTTGATTACCATTTTAATCTTCTTATTAGTGATCAATCTATTCAGACTTCTGTTTCTTGATGATTCAGCCTTGGAAGATTGTATGTTTCTAGAAATTTATTCATTTCTTCTAAGGCATCCAATTCATTGATGTATAATTTTTCATAGAAGTTTCTCATGATTCTTTGTATTTCTATAGCATCAGTTATAACTTCTCTTCTTTTATTTCTGAGTTTGCTTATGAGAATCCTCTACTTTTTTCTTAGTTAGCTAAAGGTTTGTTGATTTTGTTTATATTTTCAAATAAACTGTAGTTAAGTTCATTTATTCTTTTAAAAAATGTAACTAAAGTTGATGTATAATATTGTGCTAGTTTCTGATGTACAGTTCCACATTCTTTTTTCTTTGGTCTTTTCCATTTTTTAGTCTCCATTTCACTCATTTGCCCTCTGGTCTTTGTGTATGTGCCTTTTTAAAAATTATTTTCTTATTTACATTATTTAATTTTTTATACAACTTTAAAGAGTACTTTCCATTTACCAAATATTGGCTATATTCCCTGTGTTGTACAATACATCCTTGAGCCTGTCTTGCACTCAGTAGTTTATACCTCCCTCTCTTCCACTGCTCCATTGCCCCTGCCTCTGGTAATGACTAGTTTGTTCTCTATATCTGTGAGTCTGCTTCTTTATTGTTAAAATTTGTATGGAAACACAAAAGACCCTGCATAGCCAAAACAATCTTGAGAAAAAAAGAACACAGCTGGAGGAATCATGATCCCTGACTTCAGACTACTACAAAGCTATAGTAATCAAAACAATATGGTTTTGGCATAAACCAGATATATAGATCAGTGAAACAGGATAGAGAGCCTGGAAACAAACCCATGCACTTATGGTCATTTAATCTACAACAAAGGAGGCAAGAGTATACAATGGAGAAAAGACAGTCTCTTCAATAAATGTTGCTAGGAAAGCTGATCAGATACAAGTAAAAGGAAATTAGAACATTCTCTAACACCATATATAAAAGTAAACATAAAATGGATTAAAGACCAAAATCTAAGACTGGATATTAAAAAAACTCCTGGAGAAAACATAGGCAGAACACAGCATAAGTCACAGCAATAATTTTTGGATCCACCTCCTAAAGTAAAGGAAATAAAAGCAAAACTAAACAACTGGGGCCTAAATAAAAGCTTTTCACAGCTTTTATTTAGGAAACCATGAAAAAATGAAAATACAACCTGCTGCTGATGAATGGATAAAGAAGATATAGTATATACACACAATGGAATACTACTCAGCCATATAAAAAAAACAAAATTTGCCATTTGTAGCAACATGGATGGACTTGGAGGGCATTATGCTAAGTGAAAAAAATCAGACAAAGTAAGACAAACACTGTATGACATCACTTATATGTAGAATCTAAAAATACAACAAAGTGGTGAATATACCAAAAATAGAAGCATACTCTGGCCTGATCATCAGTGTTGTGACAAAATATATGAAAGAAAAGTACAATTTTCAGTTTGTTTATTTTTTGTTTATTCATTTATAATAATTTTGCTCAAAGTTAAGCACATTTTGAGAGGTCACAGAATGAATGTCAGATGAGCTTTCCTTCTCAACACTTTTCTGGCGATTTTATTAAAACTAAACACATACATGTGAAATAAATTAATGACAATACAATGGAACATGTGATGAAAGTATATGAACTGTCAAAATGAAATCCATAATAATTTAGCAGGTTATGAATAAACCTTGACACTTCTCTCTACCTCATTTCTTACATTTAGTCTCCCATCACATTCTTTCTAACTAAAAAGTATATCTGGAACCTTATCAATTTCTCTCCATCCCTACTGCTACCACTTTGGTTCAGGCCATCATTATCCCCTGCCCCAAATTATATATCTTGTCTTTTTCCAGTTTTATTTTACTCAATTGATTCTCTCCCATAGCCATTATAATATTAAACTACAAAAATGATTGTGTCTAAGGATTCTCATTCCCCTGAAGTTTAAGTCTGTCCTCTTTAAATGGTTTCTGAAGGGTCCTGTGATTAGACCTTGGTTTACCTTTCAGCCTTATCTCTTCTCTCTGTCCTACTAATGGCTCATGGTCTCACCTTGCTGTATTCAGCATCCCTCAAATATCATCTACTCAAGATCTTCTCAGTTTTAGCAGTAATTCCTTAGGAAGATCTTTTCTGGCCCTTAGGTTAGGGATCTATCCTATTAATCAGTCTCATATCCCTTGATCTTCTGTTATGGTATACTTGTTTAATTATCTGCTTTTGTGATGGCATATCTTATATTGTCATGAATTCTGTAGCACAGCATCTGACACAAAGAAGATGTTTAATATTTTCCACATAAAGAAATAAATATAGAAAGGGAGATAGATGTTAAGAGATCTCTTAAAGAAAACGTACCTATTTTGATTACAGTAAGAGAGTAAATACTGTATGTATAAATCATGATACATATGATTTTCCATTCAGGTATGTCATTGGGTACATACAGCCGAAACTACCAAACATTTTGTCTGAACATGTGCAGTTAGAAGCAGTAATTTCTCTAAGGGCATAATGTGGGTCAGACTATTAAAGAAGACTAATTTCTTTCTTTTTACAAATAAAAATTAGATCTATTTAAGGTATAATCATTTACCTTAGATTTATTGAGATATAATTGATATATAACATTGTATACGTTTAATTTGATATACTTACATATTGCAAAAATTACCACCATATGTAACTTTCAAGTATATAATACAATATGATTAACTGTAATCACTATCCTATGTGCATTTGATCTAGAACTTATTCATCTCGTTAACTGGAAGTTTGTACTTTTGACCAACATCTCCCCTGTGCCTCTACCCATCAGCCTTTTAAAGAAGCCCAATTTTTAAGACTCATTAGTCTCCATGATAATACAAATTATGCTCAGATGTTCATCAGATGTTGTGAATGGGAGAAGGGAAGTTATACTGGTTTGTAATTAGTTTACACTTAAAAAACAGTTTTGTATAGTTCTTTTAGCTATCATTGAATTTCATTTAGTTTATATCACATGTATACACATAAAGCATTCATAGGTATATAAAGAAAGTGTTCATTAATTCAGGCTATATATAGTGTGAGCACTCTTTAGGGTAATATGTTATATTTGGTGTCCTAATTTTGCATTCAATTAAATATGTTATAATTTTAGTCTTTGTTTTATTTCTAAAACATCTTTTATCACATGGTAAAGAGAAAGTATTTCCATTTATAACCTTGGAGGATATCAGTTTTCTATCATCAGACTGTTTTATTAATCTTAAAATTCCTTAATTCTACTCTGTTGTGGTAAAAGAAAGCATTATAAGAATCTCAATGAACACAAATAAGATGCAATGAAAAATCACAATAAAAATGCCAATAACATAGGTTTAATTTCCTAGATTTAGATTTAACCATGCAGTTTTGGAATTTGATAATAGCGTTTTGTGTTTTCCATTTTGTGTTTTGCATATTAAGTTCTATAGGAGATTTTGTGCCTTTTATTAATAATATAAAAATTATTTTGACTTGAAGTGTGTTGGTCTGAAAGATATGAAATAAAAATAGTTCCTGAGAATTAAAAAGTGAATATGCACTTACTTATTCTTAGCTATCTGCTATTATACACAATTATCAAAGATTGCCAGAAGAAATATTCATCATTTTTAGGGACTTCTAATTTTAATGGGTTGGATAAGTGATGATGCACATGGTTTGGAAGAAAGAGTCCTTTAAGAGAGAGTACAGTGTTGCTTCTTAAATCATTAAAGCTTAGTCATACATGGAGAAAATGCCCAATAATTAAGAACTAATGTTTTAACATGGCAACAGATGCATTGGACAGTTAATTAAATAGAACATTGCTTATTTGTAAAGAAATGACAAACAATTCAAACTTTCCCGGGCACGTGAAATCTTTATAGTATCAGAAGTGGGAAACCTGAAAGACGTGACTCATTCTCTGTTTGGATGATGCAGAATTGCTCTAAGCAGTAAGCTTACTGTTTTCAGACAGCATTAGCAGCTTCAGCACATACAACTGTGTCATCCTCTCTAATCCGCAGTGTTTATAACTGCAAAGGGGAGATGATAAACAGCATATGAGATCTGATATTTTCATGATGACTTAAACAGATACTGATGGACAGATCTGCTGTTTGATGTTTTCTTCACTAGCCCTGAAGATGCTGAGACATAGAGGTGGCTGTGATTATCTTTTGTCAGACAGGAAATGCAATCTTTAGGGATCTCTGGAAATAGAAAGGTCATGCAGTCTGGAACCTGTGAGTCTTTTCAATCTCTAAGTCATCAGGTATGACCTCATGAATTATAATGATGCTGTTAGACTTAGAGTTATTGCTTTTTCTAGGTCATTTAGAATAATCAATGTAATTGTTTATTATTAGATTCTCCTTAGGATATTTGAACAAGTAATATTTATAGTAATAGATACCAGGTAAATAATATGAATTTTAGAAATATGTGTGTGTTTAAGTTTGTGTTTACTTTAGCTTTTTATGGGGAAGTGGGAAGTAAAGAAAGAGATCCTTTGTATGTAATTAAGGGCAAGGTTTTGGGCTCTACAGATTTTTCCAGATTAAACCTGAATACAGTCAAATTGCAGTTTTTATTTTGAATGATAAAAATAGCATAAATCTTTCATACTGATAAGTATACACCATTGCTAGCTGCTTATATATAGTGACATATTAAATTTGTTTATCTGGGATTTCTTAAGCAGAGAAATAGATGTTACTGCCACTGTACTGTGCAACCACACAGCAACCCAACTGTGATGAGTAGAACTATGTTTATCAGCATCTGAGCTATTTTCTTGAAATTATCTTTCAGTATCTAAATTGTTTTAAAAGGCATAGCTTTTTAATTATTTTTCAGATCTATAGACATAATGATGCTTTGGTTCTCTTAATGTAGAGATCTGCTAAGGCACTGCTTATAGATTAAAGCAGATAATAAATCTGTTTTATTCTTTGTTTTTTTTTACAAAGAAATCCGGTGACGTATAAGCTTAAGATTTTTGACCCAGAGATATTCTACTTTTGATTACTTTCATTTTCAAAATGAAAGACTTAATTATATTAAACATGTTAACTACAAAGAATAGAAAATCATCACATCAAAGAATGTGGATTTATATATCCATTTTATTCTGAAACTCTGCTATTTATTTTAAACCATTTTCACCTATCATGTTATAATGCATTTAACTTTGGTTTTTTATAGCATATCTTCAGGGTTACATGCTTGGTTAAGAAGCCTTGACTCTGTTTGACATTCAAGTTTGGAAGGATTTTTTTTTTTTTAAATTACAAATATTTCTGCCTCAGAATTAGGGGACCTGGCAGATACTTGCCAAGACATCCCATATTAAATGAACAAAAACAGAGAAAATGTTGCAGCATTTCTCAGAAGATAGTTTTGTCTTCATGATTCCATAGCTTGATTAGGATTTAACGCCCCATCAAGGTAAAATGTTGTATTAAATATGAATATACTTATCAAAGACTAAAATGGAAATCTGAAACAGTGATTTGATTCAGTTAAGGGGTCAGTCAGTTTCTCCTTTTTAATTAAAAGCACACTAAAATTTATACCTACTGATATTGACTATTATTTTTTATATGCTATTCAGACTACTTAGCCTGCTTAGATTCTTATTAGCAGGGAAGTTTGCCATATTCTTAAGCTTGATTAGTTTTGGAATGATTTGAATATACCTTTTAGTTGCTACAAAACCTGTTTAATCTGTTAGAATTTATTTCCAGTATTTGCATGTATTAGTCACTATGAGTACATTCTGTTTCTTGGCATTACTTTGGGATTCCTCTAAGTAGTGGTTTCACAACATTCTGCTAGATTTTTCACTGTGTTTGTGACCTTTCAAAAGAACCAAACCATAAAGATTTTTAGTTACTTTCTTCAGTGACACTTAAATGAAGATATCTCAATAATTCTATAAGGTGAAAAAATTACAGTTTTAGTCTCATTTCTTTTACAAGGTAGAGAAAAGTGTTTCTCTGTTGTTATGTCAGAATATATAACATTACAAAGTAAATATTTGTTAGAATGTCAGAGACATTTTCCTGTACAGCAAGATGATCTTGACCTTTTAAATGGTGAGATTGATTGTAAATCTACTCAGTAACAATTGGTCATCTTCTTTTTGTAATGGTTGCCTTTATTGGTACCATTTTATACATGCATTTCATTACACATTGTAAAGATTTCTAAAGGTAAGCTGTCTATAAACAACTATTTGGGTAATTGCTCAATTCAGTGAGCATTATGTGAAAGCTGATCATTTGTACAATATTGTATTTGGTGTTGAGAGGAATACAGAAAAGAAAGAGTTGTTTCCTGCTTCCAAGATTATGAGAAAATGTACATAGTGAATTATGTTCACATTTTGAATTGACTTTTCAAAAGTGGTATGCTACATCAGTTCTAATTTATTAATTGGTGAACCTTAGGATGAGTTACATATAATTCTTTTTGCCTCATGTAAATCTCTTGATATTAGAGACATTAAAGATTGGATCAAACTATAAATTCAAGCATTATATAACTTTTATAACTGCATTAACTTCTTTTATAATACATAAAATAATTTTTATTAGGGCATTATAAACTGTTAATACAATTCAGTTCAGTTCAGTTCAGTCGCTCAGTCGTATCCGACTCTTTGTGACCCCATGAATCGTAGCACGCCAGGCCTCCCTGTCTATCACCAACTCCTGGAGTTCACCCAAACTCATGTGTATCGAGTCAGCAATGCCATCCAGCCATCTCATCCTCTGTCATCTCCTTCNAGTTCAGTCGCTCAGTCGTATCCGACTCTTTGTGACCCCATGAATCGTAGCACGCCAGGCCTCCCTGTCTATCACCAACTCCTGGAGTTCACCCAAACTCATGTGTATCGAGTCAGCAATGCCATCCAGCCATCTCATCCTCTGTCATCTCCTTCTCCTCCTGCCTGCAATCCCTCCCAACATCAAGGTCTTTTCCATTGAGTCAACTCTGCGCATGAGGTGGCCAAAGTATTGGAGTTTCAGCTTTGTATGTTTTACAAGCCATAGTTTTCAATTTGAGAGCAAAAATATTGGCAGCATGCAGAAGCAGGGACCCCCAACAACCATTTCAAAACAAGGATGTGACCAGTTTTCTATAATTCCAGTTTGGGGGTGGTTTAGTCACTTAAGTTGTGTCTGACTCTTGCGACCCCATGTACTGTAGCCTGACAGGCTCTTCTGTCCATGGGGATTCTCTAGGCAAGAATACTGGAGTTGGTTGCCATTTCCTTCTCCAGGGGATCTTCCTGACCCAGGAGTTGAACCCAGGTCTCCTGCATTGCAGGCAGATCTTTACCGACTGAGCTATATAGGTTATTATGGAAGGGGATTTTGATTTCATAGGGATTAAGTTTTGGAAGTAAGGAGTAGCAAGTTTTGGACTGTTTGACGCTAAGTAACCCACTCCAGTACTCTTGCCTGGAAAATCTCAGGGACGGAGGAGCCTGGTAGGCTGCAGTCCATGGGGTCGCTAAGAGTCGGACACGACTGAGCGACTTCACTTTCACTTTTCACTTTCATGCATTGGAGAAGGCAATGGCAACCCACTCCAGTGTTCTTGCCTGGAGAATCCCAGGGACGAGGGAGCCTGGTGGGTTGCCGTCTATGGGGTCGCACAGAGTCAGACACAACTGAAGCGACTTAGCAGCAGCAGCAGCAGCAGGTCAGGGTCATTTGGGGAGTCTGTTGAATAAATTGGGGAGGATTGGATTTATCTTAGGCTCTGCCAACAAAGGTCTGTCTAGTCAAGGCTATGGTTTTTCCAGTGATCATGTATGGATATGAGAGTTGGACTATAAAGAAAGCTGAGCACCGAAGAATTGATGCTTTTGAACTGTGGTGTTGAAGAAGACTCTTGAGAGTCCCTTGGACTGCAAGGAGATTCAGCCAGTCCATCCTAAAGGAGATCACCCCTGGGTGTTCTTTGGAAGGACTGATGCTAAAGCTGAAACTCCAATATTCTGGCCACCTGATGTGAAGAGTTGGCTCATTGGAAAAGACTCTGATGCTTGGAAGGATTGGGGGCAGGAGGAGAAGGGGACGACAGAGGATGAGATGGTTGGATGGCATCACCGACTTGATGGACATGAGTTTGGTGATCTCTGGCAGGTTGGTGATGGACAGGGAGGCCTGGCATGCTGCGACTCATGGGGTCGCAAAGAGTCAGACACGACTAAGCGACTGAACTGAAATGACTGAGGAAGGGCACTGGGAGGAACTAGCAGGGAAGCAGACCTTAGCCATCTCACTGTTGGACATACATGCACAACTCTCTTCCCTTTCATACCAGTGTGCTGGCTGAAAGCAGCATGGAGGTGGGTTGTTGTTGTTCAGTTGCTCAGTCGTGTCTGACTCTTTGCATCCCCATGGGCTGCAGCACGCCAGGCTTCCCTGTGCTTCACCATCTCCTGGAGCTTGCTCATGTCCATCGAGTTGGGGATGCCATCCAACCATCTCATCCTCTGTTGTCCCCTTCTCCTCCTGCCTTCAATCTTTCCCAGCATCAGTGTCTTTTCCAATGAGACAGTTCTTCTCATCAGGTGGCCAAAGTATTGGAGTTTCAGCATCAGTCCTTCCAGTGAATATTCAGGACTGATTTCCTTTAGGATGGGCTGGTTGGATCTCCTTGCCATCCAAGGGACTCTCAAGAGTCTTCTCCAACACCACAGTTCAAAAGTATCAGTTCTTCGGTGCTCAGTCTTCTTTATGGTCCAGATCTCACATCTGTACATGACTATTGGAAAAACCATACCTTTGACTATACGGACCTTTGTTGGCAAAGCAACGTCTCTGCTTTTTAATATGCTGTCTAGGTTCGTTTTAGCTTTTCTTCCAGGGAGCAGGCATCTTTTCATTTCATGGCTACAGTCACCATCTGCAGTGATTTTTGGGCCCAAGAAAATAAAATCTCTCACTGATTCTATTGTTTCCCCATCTGTTTGCCATGAGGTGTGCTGGGTAGAGAAGATGAAAAAACCTTATTTCTCTGGAATCCCAGGCTGGTGTGTGCTGCCCAATAATGCTTATTTTCTTGAATTAAAGCAATAGAAAATTATTTACAAGTTCTTCTGGTTTGTATGGTATGGTAGTTAAGCATCCAGACTGCCATCCATGATCACTAGATTCAAGTCTTAGCTACACCACTTACCAGCTGTATGATTGTGGGCAAGTTACTTAACCTTTCTGGGTTTCAGTTTCCTCAGTGTGATACAGACATAGTAATGGTGTCTGTGTCAAAGAATTGTGAAGGTCAAATGAGTTAAGGCATGTAAAGCACCTTAAGAGTTCTGAAATATACTAAGCACACTACTGCCAACCTTACTTAATGGCAGACATTGTTATATATATTCTTAGAGCTAGGATGAGCTATTGGTAATGATCATAGCAAGTTTAATTTTGACCTCTCACCCTCATTCTTCTTATCAAGTAAGAAATTCAGCTAGAAACACTTCATAACAGAAGATTACTGAGTCTTTGGGAAAGCTTAACAGCAATATCAGGTCTTTTTTAAAGTACTAGTTAGAGATTAAAATTAAGGAGTAAAAATCAAGGTTTAAATAATAATAGAGAAGTTATAGAGCTTAGGTTTAATGACCTGAGTTATTTTTTAAATCATAAAAAATATCCTTGATGAAGACTCTTTACTCAAATTTATACACAGCTTGTTTTAGTAATTTTATTTGTTAATGAAAATTTATATTCTAGATGAAAGACTAAAATGAAATATAAATACAATACTATATATGAATACAGCAGTTCAAGTTCCTGTTTGATAGAGTATAATATTTTGGATTACTGATGCTTATTTAATGTGAAGACATCAATGTGCTTAAAAACTGTCAAACTCCTAAGTACAAGTGTGTAATTTGGTGCTTGGATGAAACCTAAATCTAAATCGTAAGTAATCTTGTGTTACATTTTGTGACATTTTTGCATTTTACTTCTGTTCTTTTGAGCAATTTTCTCAGTGTGCAGCTATTTCCCTCGAATTGGCACAAGGTCGATCAAATTGGCGATTAAATTTCAGCACAATGCAATTTGTTAAAACAAACAAAAAGCCAAACATGCAAAACCCTGTAGTATTGCAGTAAGCGCAGTACAGGGCAAGGATATAAAGACCAATAGGTCCTTGCCTTCAGGAAATCATAAGTAGTGAATTGTAAACACTAAATACAAATGACTATAACAGAATGTGAAAAGTAGTGAGTGCCATAGAGGTTCAAAATTGAGATGAAAGAGGCATAAATCATTCTGCTGAGTTCAGCTGGCAGAATATTTCAAGCTAAGTGAGGAGAGGGAAAGAAAAGCTAGGTGAAGAGTTGGGGAAGTATGTCCAGGGGCATATGAGGTAGCCCTTGAAGACTGGCCCAGACGGGAAAAAGGCCATTTTGAGTAGAGGAAATGACGTGAGCAAAAGTTGGGAGACAGAAAGCAAATAATATGTTTGAGTAGTATGGAATGGTTCATTTTGGTCTATAGCCCGGTTGGGTAACTCAGATTATCAAAGGAAAGATTTGTTGGGACCAGATAATGTAGAATCTTGAGTGTTATATTATGAATTTCTAAACTGAAAACATTTGTGTGCTGAACTAATTATTTGGGGGAGAAAATAAAATAAAAGATAAGAAAAACAGCACCTATATTTTGCAGTCATATTCAGAGCTCTAACCCTCCTGAGACTTTGAAAATGAAAATTAAATTCCTGAGTAGATTTAGTAGTTAGTAGACAAGGTAGGGGGTAGAAGCAAAATGAAGGATTTTAATAAAATTCTCTATCAGAGTTGCACGTGAGAGCATTTCTCGGTCTGTCCACAACCACTTAGGAGTCCTAGATTTCAGACCCTAAGAGACCTCCTGTTTGTCCCTGATGTAAACTCCATTTTATTGTTAAGTAATCAGCTTTAGCTTTGGCTTTATTTTAGACATTTCCTAGACCAAGGACAATCTAGAAGGATCATTTTAATACAATGAATGTGCATGTCACTATGGTGAATATTTGGATAATAAAGACTTTGTCTTAGGAAAAATTGGAAGGAGAAATTGCTACTGATAATCATGGAAGTTATAGGGATATTTAAGCTCTGCTTATTGCTAATATAGCAATGATAAAGTAAATGTCATTGCTAATACATTTAATATCATCTATAAATTTTCTATTCCATACACCAGAACTTATTTAGTATTGTGTGAGGTTAGTAGCAGATCTCCCTTAGGTGTGACATCTGAGATGTGACTTTTGTTATCAGGAGGATAGCATTTGTGCAAGGGAATTGAAAAAATTGGAATTGAATACTCTTATTTAGTACATCATCCATATAAATGATGTCAGAAGTAAACATGGAATTCCACAGTGTAAGTAAAAATGAAACCAGACACTGTTGCTCTTCTAACCCTTTATTTAGAGCAATAGCAGACCCATGTAATTGAGAATACTCAGTTTCTTTCTGTAGAATACTGCATTATTTGAAAAACCTGTTTTTCTAGAAGTTTCTATGAAGTTGTTCTTATTAATCCTGTGACTTCATGTTGCCTTGGGAAATAGCTATACATATGGTAGTGGTATTGGCCCAGCAAATTTTCAATACTTATTTTAGAACCATAGGTCCATTTGTGGGAGAAACTTTGGAGAGTATTGGATTTTAGGTTTTTTTAAAAAAACTTTTAAACATTCAAACACTTTTTACCTTGCTTGCATGCTCAGTCATTCAGTTGTGTCCAACTCTGCAGATCCATGGACTATATAGCCTGCCAAGCTCCTCTGTCCATGGGATTTTCCAGGCAAGAATACTGGAGTGGTTTGCCATTTCCTCCTCCAGAGGATCTTCTTGACCCAGGGATCAATAGGTCCATTTGTGGGAGAAACTTTGGAGAGTATTGGATTTTAGGTTTTTTTAAAAAAACTTTTAAACATTCAAACACTTTTTACCTTGCTTGCATGCTCAGTCATTCAGTTGTGTCCAACTCTGCAGATCCATGGACTATATAGCCTGCCAAGCTCCTCTGTCCATGGGATTTTCCAGGCAAGAATACTGGAGTGGTTTGCCATTTCCTCCTCCAGAGGATCTTCTTGACCCAGGGATCAAACTCATGTCTCCTGCATCTCCTGCATTGGCAGGCAGATTCTTTACCACTGAACTGCTGGAAAGCCTTCCTTAAAAAACAGATAAAAGACATTTACTGAAATGATCCTTTCCTTATCCCAAATCTTTTAGAAAATGAAAATACAGGAATATAAATAAGTTAAAAAGACAATTGAATAATCTTTGATTAAAATTTTCTTTATAAAAGGCAACAGAACTTGGTTCATGAAATATTGCAATGCAAAATATGCTGCGTATAGATGTATATTATCTATTTCTAGCCAATCCTTTTTTTGGTCAAAATTTTATTCAAACTCATAATAATTTATTGAGTCTATTGTGTAGTGTGGAGGGAGGCAGTATAGCACAGTAGTTAAGAACCAGAGTTATGGAGCTGGATTTGTTTGTTTAGATCCTATATTCTCCATTTACAGACACAGTTTATTTTAGTAATGTTATCTAATCTCTCTCTTCCTCAGTACTGTCATCTATAAAATGAGGATACTAATGTGCTAATATCTAGGCTTGTAATGAAAATCAATCAAATTAATGAATTAGTATAAGTAAATTACTTGAAACAGTGCCTAGCTTAATAAATATTGCTTATTAAAATTAGTCCCCACTGAACTAGGTAAAGTTGAGGAGAAAGCTACAAAAGATAAACAAGATATAAAATAAATCCATCGCCTGAAGGAATTTGGGTGTGTGTGTGCTCAGTTGTGTCCCACTGTTTGCAACCTCAGGGACTGCAGCCCACCAGGCTCCTCTGTCCATGGAATTTTCCAGGCAAGAATACTGGAGTGGGTTGCCATTCCCTCCTCCAGGATCTTCCTGACCTGGCGAGTGAACCCCTATCTCTTGCGTCTCCTGCATTGGCAGGCAGAGTCTTTACCACTAGATTCACCTGGGAAGGAATTTATATTTTTCTATGTGTAAAGTATCATATATAATGTTATATATATAACATGCATACATAAATACACATATTTAGTACATATGTATGTATAGTGTTAGTTGCTCAGTCATGTCCTACCTTTTGTGACCCCATGAACTGTAGCCTGCCAGACTCCCCGTCCATGGAATTCTCCAGGCAAGAGTACTGGAGTGGGTTGCCATTCCCTTCTCCAGGGGATCTTCCCAACCCGGGGATTGAACCTAGGTCTCCTGCATTGCAAGCAGATACTTTTACCATCTAAGCCACCCAATGAAGGTGAAGGAAGGTGAAGGTGAAGTCGCTCAGTCGTGTCCGACTCTTTGCGACCCCGTGGACTGTAGCCTACCAGGCTCCTCCGTCCATGGGATTCTCCAGGCAAGAATACTGGAGTGGGTTGCCATTTCCTTCTCCAGGGGATCTTCCCGACCCAGGGATCGAACCCAGGTCTCCTGCATTGGAGGCAGACGCTTTAACCTCTGAGCCACCAGGGAGAGTAGCCACCCAATAACACCCATATATACATACATACACACATATTATATATAATAGCTTGTCTAAGATCAAAATTGCCTACAAAAGATAGGATGATATGGGGTTCAAACCAGGAGGTCTAGCTGAGCTCTTGTTCCTAAATACTGTGTTATATATATGGCTTAGAGCTATATACATTCAAGTTATATTTTAAATAGCCATGTACAAGTTCATATGTTGCAAATGCCAAATTGAGACGAGAGACATCAAGGTAAACTGAAAGTGCTATGGAAGACTTCATGGAGGAAGGGTGACAAGTTTCATATGACCCACTCTGATCTCTTTTTTACTGCAAATAACATGTGTAAAGTCTTTAGCACAGTTTCTACCATAGGTACTCAATAAATTATAGTTGTTATTATTATCATAATCTTTCTGATAATTTCTTCTAGATCTCCCCTAATTGGACAATGTGTGTTTGAAATCCTTAATTCTAATCTATACTCATGACTTAAATTACCCACCAGTAATTCTTAATTGTCATTATGCATCAAAATCAAATGTCTAGCTTTTAAAAAATATTGATACTCTAGGCTTATTTCAGAAGTATTAAATAAAATCTATGGATTTATAACCCATGGTTTTATATTTGCAAGAAACTTTCCAAGTGAATCTGATGGGCAGCCAAAATTGAGAACTGCTGCTTTACATGGTGATGAATTGCAATTCTGTACCTTAAATTTGCACCTTAACCTCTGTTTAGTGTTCCAGACATAGCATCTCTGCTCATTTATCTTATCAATATCTCAAACTTGGTATATCCTAAGCAAAACTTGCTATTTAATCTTCAAGACCTCTTTTGTTTTTCCTAGCATAATGACCTAATAATAATTCTCAACTTTTTAATCCCAACCATAGGTCCAATTACTCACCAAGTAATGTAGAGTGTTTCTCCTAAGGAGCCCAAAATTTACCTTTTCTTTCCATTCCCCATTGTCTTGACCTCAGTGTAAATTCACATTCATTTCTCACCTGGACTCTTGTAGTCATTTCTTAACTGCTATTTCTTTTTCTTCCCATTGCTCATCTCCAAAGCAGCCTACTCACCAATCAGCTGCCAGAGTATTCTTTCTAAGATGGAAACCAGAAACAGATATTTCCCTACTTAAATTCATTCTAAGGCTCCCCATTACTTTCATAATTTTTGGAATTCAGATAAGTGAGAACATGCAATACTTATCTTCCCCTCTGTGACTTATTTCACTTAGCATAGTGCCCTCAAGCTTTATCCATTTCACTGCAAATGGCAAGATTGCCTTCTTTCTCATGGCTAAATAATATTCTGTTGCATTTACTCCATTCATTCATTTATTGATACACACTTAGATTTTTCCCATATTTTGGATATTGTCAATAGTGTGGCAGTGAACATGGATGTGCAGATACCTCTTTGAGACAGTTATTTTATTACCTTCGAATACATACCCAGAAGTGGTACTGCTAGATCATATGGTAGTTCTATTTTTAATTTTTCAAGGAATGAGGAAGTGACATTTAAACTTAGCCATTTTTAGTTAAACTCACTCTAAATTCTACAAGTTAGAGACAGGCTCTCTCAAACCTTTTAAAATGCTGTTCTCTTTGCCTATAATGTCTTTAGTCCCTCATTGCACTTGTTTTTACCTGGTTAACTATTTCTTACGTCTCAAGATTTATTTATATTAAGCACTGCCTCCTTTTGAAACATTCCTTCATCTCTTCAGAGTGAATTAGATGTTTTTTACATGGGTTCTTATGGATTCTTCAGCTATTTACCTTAAATGAAGCCCAATACACGCTGTATTGAAGCTGTTGATTTTCCTGTCTTGACTGTGAGCTGTTTCAAAAGCCAAATGTGTTTTACTTTTTCACACCAGCACTAATGTTGTTCCTGGCACACTGTAACTACTTAATAAATTTTTGTTGAATATCCAAATGGGTAATTAGTATGAAATGTTTGTGTAAGCATATAGTCTAGTTCACTTTGGACACCATTAGGAATTTATATTCACTGAGGTGTGTAAGTCTTTCCCGTTTTCTGTTTCCTATCTCTTTGCACTGATCACTGAGGAAGGCTTTCTTATCTCTCCTTGCTGTTCTTTGGAACTCTGCATTCAAATGGGTATATCTTTCCATTTCTCCTTTGCATTTTGCTTCTCTTCTTTTCTCAGCTATTTGTAAGGCCTCCTCAGACAGCCATTTTTCCTTTTTGCATTTTTTTTTCTTGGGGATGGTCTTGATATGGCCTCCTATACAATGTCACGAACCTCCATCCATAGTTCTTCAGGCACTCTATCAGATCTAATCCCTTGAATCTATTTGTCACTTCCCTTGTATAATCATAAGGGATTTGATTTAGGTCTTACCTGAATGGTCTGGTGGTTTTCCCCACTTTCTTCAATTTAAGTCTGAATTTGGCAATAAGGAGTTCATGATCTGAATCACAATCAGCTTCCAGTCTTGTTTTTGCCAACTGTATAGAGCTTCTCCATCTTTGGCTGCAAAGAATATAATCAGTCTGACTTTAGTATTAACCATCTGGTGATGTCCATGTATAGAGTCTTCTCTTATGTTGTTGGAAGAGGGTGGTTGCTATGACAGGTGCGTTCTCTTGGCAAAACTCTATTAGCCNTTTGAAAAGACCCTGATGCTGGGAAAGATTGAGGGCAGGAGGGGAAGGGGATGACAGAGGATGAGATGGTTGGATGGCATCACCGACTCGATAGATATGGGTTTGGGTGGACTCTGGGAGTTGGTGATGGACAGGGAGGCCTGGCGTTCTGTGGTTCATGGGGTCACAAAGAGTTGGACACGACTGAGCAACTGAACTGAAGTGAACTGAGAGACCCTTTTAAAGTAATAACAAATGTTTTAATGACTCTTTGGATGTGGGGAAGTGTAATAAAATGCACATTGCATAAGATAGAAAATATTTCAGTATTATGCTGAATTAAGACTGTAAATTAAGATTGTATTGGGGATAATGTAAACCAAATATGAAACATGGAGAGTATTCTCTGCAATTTGTAAAGATGTTTATAGTATAAAGACTCATGATTCGATATTCTTTATAGCTACATAAGAAAGGCAAGGCAAAAACTCTCAAAATAAAATATGAAGAAAATTAGGTTCCGTGAGGCTGCATAATTTGCTCTAAATAGTGGTAGGTAATTGGGTTGTGGTTGGAACCCAGGTTCTCATTACTTAATATGGAAGTGACCTAAGCAGGCTGCCTGTATGGAACTCCTGTGGTGGTGGTTTAGTTGCTAAGTCACGTCCGAGTCTTCCGACCCCTTAGAGTTCAGCCTCCCAGACTCCTCTTTCCATGGGATTCTCCAGGCAAGGAGACTGGAGTGGGTTGCCATTTCCTTCTCCAGGAACTCCTATGGTAAAGCCTAAAAGGGCAATAACCAGTAAGTTTTCATTTTCTAAACTTCATTATTTTTGAAGACATCTTCATTACTTACCATTTTCTTTGGTATAAATATTAAATTTTTAAGCTTTTTTCTGTCTTAAAGTTGATTTTCTCAGTCATTTTATGGATCAGAACTATTAGAGTTCATTTCCATTCCACATTGGTTATAAAAATTGGAGGTTATAGCATGTAAAGTAATCCTGAGTTTTTCTAAAGCTTCTTTGACTCTGAATAAAGATTTTTAAATTTCTTGTAAGGTCAGTGATTGAAAAAATCATCCTCTTTTAATAAAAATCTAGTATTGACTATTTTCACTTTAAGTTTTGTCTGCTTCTGAAATACAGTTAGGATTTATATTCACTAATTTTTGTAAGTGATGCTGAGTGACATTGCCTTAATTCTAAAGAGGAAACATCTAATAGGATTGAAATGGTTCTGGAGAATAATTGGTATGAAGCTTGATGAAAACAGCACATAATATTCCCATCTTAGAAAAGTGTTAGTTTCTGCAGTTAACCAGCAGTGACATTGCTGGCAAAGCTCATCAAGAAGAGATCTCAGGCCAAGAATGTCTGGTGGTGCAACTTGAGTTTTTCTAGTTTCTCAATGTTCTCAGCTTGGTTGCCAAGGTTGTTCATCTGTCTTGGATGGGTCTCCAGCTTTAACACCCAATGTGTATTTACCAAGCCACTTATACCAAGAAACCTGTTAGAATGAAACTCCAACCTAATCATCTTTTAACTTTTTATTTTATGTTGCAATATAGTGCTTCCCAGGGGGCACAATGGTAAAGAATCCACCTGTCAATACAAGAGATTGATGAGACACTAGTTGGAGTAGGAACTGTTAACTCACTCCAGTATTCTTGTCTGGGAGATCTCATGGACAGAGGAGCCTGGTGGGCTACAGTCCATGGGGTTGCAGTCAGACGTGACTGAGCAATTGAGCGCCAGACACTGTGTGGCCGATTAACAACGTTGTGATAGTTTTAGATGAACAGCAAAGGGTCTCAGCCATATATATACATTCATTCATTCTTTTCCAAACTCTCCTCCCATCCAGGCTGCCACATAACATTGAACAGAAGTCCGTGTGCTATACAGGAGGGAGGAGCTTGTTGGTTATTCTTTTTAAATATAGCAGTGTGCACATGTTGATCCCAGACTCCCTAATATCCCCCTACTCTCCCCACTCTTCTCCCGGCAACCGTAAGTTCTGAGTCTGTTTCTGCACAGTCATCCTAGTGATTGTAGAAGCTCCTTTCGTAATACCCCATCCTTGGGAACTAACATCCGGATTCTGGGTACCACTTCTTTTCCTTCATTTTGCAGCCTTGTTCTTAGATTACATAGTATGACTCGGCAACTCACATGTGCGCCTCCAACCATGTAGAGCTGATCTAACTGGGCAGACACAATTGGTTGTCTTTGAGGTATCAGCCATCTGTGCAGGTCAAGGGCCTTGCACAAGTCTTTCTAAATTCTTGCATGCTTTTTATTTGTCAGTCTCTTTGATGTCATAACCATTTTGTTTCTATCTGTAAAGTGAGAATAATTAGAAAAGTACACAACTTCTAGAGCTGTTGTGAGGATTAAAAGAAATAGCACAGCCTGTAAAACGTAGCATATACTCAGTATTACTCCTGTGCCAGCCAGTCTTGAACATTGGCTTATAACACCTTCTATTTGCCAGACATTTTCACTGGCTCTGCCAGGGTACACAGACATGTATATGTGACAAGCATGTAATAGGCTTCTTAACCTTCTGCCTTCAGCATCAGCTCTTAACCTCCACAGTGAAAGTGAAAGTGAAGTCACTCAGTCGTGTCCGACTCTTTGTGACCCCACGGACTGTAGCCTACCAGGCTTCTTCATCCATAGGATTTTCCAGGCAAGAATACTTGAGTGGGTTGCTATTTCTTTCTCCAGGGGATCTTTCCGACCCGGGGATTGAACCCAGATCTCCCGCATTGTGGGCAGATGCGTTTACCGTCTGAGGCACCAGGGAAGTCTCAATCATCCATCTGTCTTACAGTTCTGTTTTTCAATAGAAAATTAAAATCAGTTTATCTTTCCTTTGGTTTTGTTGCTTGCTTTCCTCATATAAGGGGCTTCCCTGGTGGCTCAGACAGTAAAGAATCTGCCTGCAATGCAGGAGAGCCTGGTTTGAAAGAAAGGACCTTGAGAACCTTTAGCACAGCCACAGCCCCTGTGCATGCCTGCTCAGTGGTGTCCGGTCCTTTGCGACCACATGGACTGTAACCTATGGACAGAGGATTTTCCAGCAAGAATGCTGGAGTAGGTTGCCACGTCCCAACCCAGGGGTCAGACCTTGCATCTCCTCATTGGTAGGTGGATTCTTTACCACTGCGCCACTGGGGAAGCCCACCACACCCCATAATGTTTGCAGTATTTGTTGCCATTCTTTCAAGAGGTAATTTGAATTTAAACTAAGGGACAGCCTGTGAATTGACAGGAGCACGAAAACCTGGTAAGAAGGTAGTGTAAGTTGCTGCTTTTTTAAAACCAGAAGTTTTAAAGGTGTTCATTCACTTGTCATCTGCCTCATAGTCTTGCTGTATTGGTTAACGTACACTAGTCTCATTTTGATACAGACGCGGTAGACTTTGAACTTGTTGAAATCGGAATGTCATCTTGGATTGTTGAAACCTTGAATTATTAACAACTGTTTTATCAAAAGCTTGATTTAGAGGTCGAAGTTTTGCTGCTGTGCTCAGCTGCTAAGTTGTATGGGATTCTTTGCGACTGCGTGGTCTGTGACCCACCAGGCTCCTCTGTCCATGGGATTTCGCAGGCAAGAATACTGGAGCGGGCTGCCATTTCCTTCTCCAGGGGTTCTTCCTGACCCAGGGATTGAATTTGTATCTCCTCCATCTCCTGCATTGGCACGCATATTCTTTAACCACTGAGCTGTTCGGGAAGCCAGAGGTAGGAATTCTGTATCACAATACAGAGTTGGTGATGGACAGGGAGGCCTGACATGCTGCAATTCATGGAGTCGCAGAGTTGTACACGACTGAGCAACTGAACTGAACTGAACTAGGGACTGTCTCTGAGTGCTTCGTCACTCAGTCGTGTCCAGCTTTTTGTGACCCCGTGGACTATAACCTACAGGCTCCTCTGTCCATGGGGATTCTCCAGGCAGGAATACCGGAGAGGGTTGCCATGCCCTCCAGGGGATCTTCCCAGCCCAGGGGTTGAACCCAGGTCTCCGGCATTGTAGGTGGATTCTTTACCTTTTAGGCCACCAGGGAAGCCCAGAGTTAAGAATTACTGGGAACTAAGTCACTGGTAAACCCTTAGGTAGAATTCTGACCAACAGTTCTTTAGGATTCTGTTCTTCCTCCCCCACCCCTGGCACTGGGCTTTGTGTGAAGAAATTTAGAAAAGGAAATTGATTTAAGATACCCCAGCTGTTGCTGGCCATCGTTGACTCTGTACCATCTCTGGTCCCCAGTGCCTGTGATCCACGCTGTGCTGTGCCAAGAGGAAATCGGGCTGGTTAGTTATTTCTGATGCTCGGTTGACTCACCCTGCCAAGGAGGGAAGCTCTGAGGTGGGTCAGCTGCGGTCACTACAGCGAGGGCTTGTTGACCACAGGGAGCATTCCACAGCTGCTGATGTAATTGAAGGTGTGTGGGGGCCAGCCCTCTCTCAGCTTCAAAGGGACCAATCAGAAGACTTGACACTCTGTTTATCAGCTGTTTAAGTGAGTTCTGTGAAGGCGGGATTAAGTCCCTGTTTAGGTTTGTATCTGAGAACTCTGTTCTCAGAAATTGCTGTCTCTTTGTAAATTGCAATATTATAGAAAGGTTTTGTGGCAGCCTGGATGGGAGAGTTTAGAGGAGAATGGATACATGTATATGTATGACTGAGTCCCTTTGCTGTCCACTTGAAACTATCACAACACTCTTAATCGGCTGTATTCCAATATAAAGTAAAAAATTTAAAAAATACGTAATGACGCATTTTCGCCATTTTGCCCCCAAAGGAAGGATGGCATTTACCCATTCCTTGGTACCTGTTTGATTTGTTAGTCTGTGAAATGAAATTCTCTAACCAAGGTGATAATTCTCTTTGTAAAACACCCTTGCTCTGCCTGAAAATTCTGGTTAATGCTTCTCATAAATTATATGCTGAGTTTTTAAGAAATTGCAGCTGCTTGTAAAGTCTGACAATTTGCAGGAAATGTTCATGGAATATCCCATAGGTCTCAAAGTGTAGTCTGAGGGTGGGCACAGCCACCTATCTAACAATCCCTCAGGAGTCCCCAGCCTCTGGTATCCAATGCTTGATGATCTGAGATGGAGCTGATGTAATAATAGAAATAAAGCACACAATGAATGTAGTGTGCTTGACTCATCCCAAAACCACCCCCTCGTCTGATCCAAGGAAAAACTGTCTTCCATGAAACCCGTCCCTGGTAAGAGAAGGGCGAGGGACCGCTGCAGTTGATTTGGACCCAGGCTAAGGTCTGAGAACCAACAGTGTAGTTTTACATGTCGAGCTCCAGTCTGTTGACGCTTGAGCTTCTAGAAGAAACAATGCTTTATGTCCTTGGCAAGGTAAAGGGTGATTTTTGTACATAATCATTTGATAATGAGATACTTTTGAAATTAAAGTATAGCCTCATGATAAAACACATTCTTTGCAAGGTTGGGTCCGGGCTCTTCTGTCCTTTTATTTCCAATTATTTGGTTTTGAGCACTGACACACCTTTTCTTCCTTCTCATCTCTTGCTTATATCATGGTGTTTCTTTTAGCCCCTGTAATTCAAGATACTGATCAGCCTTTTGTCCGATATAAAAATATACAGACTGCATCTAAAATCATGATTCAGAGTAATCCAGTATTTCCCAGTGTTAAAGAATCCACCTGCTAGTGCAGGAGACACAAGAGATGCAGGTTCAATCCCTGGGTCAGGAAGATCCCCTGGAGTAAGAAATGGCAACCCACTCCAGTATTCTTGCCTGGAAAATTCCATGGACAGAGGAGCCTGGCAGGCTGCAGTCTATGGGGTCACAGAAAGTCAGACACAACTGAGCGACTGTGTGTGTACATAAACGACGTCACAGTCTTTTCCTCCCGTCTGCATAAAATTGTAAAGACCTTATTGCTTGCCAAGAAGTCAGCACTAATGCTAAAGAAAGCCTTCCTTTTCCTTCCCATGAACCAAATAAGCAAAGCAGACAAACCTGAGTTTGCCTTTTGACTCTCTGAATTCTGTTTTGTGTTTGTGATTGATAACTATTGAGTAACCGATACTATATAGCTCTATCCACTGGAAACTATCTGCTGACAGATTATTTGTGAAATTGAGAAGATATTTTATAAATTCTTTTAATCCTTTGCTTTCATGCTATGTTTTGATCCTAGCATATGTATAATATTTATGTGTACTTTATATATAATTTGTTGTTCTCCAAAAGTATTTAAAATTTTTCCTGTGGAAAATTTAAATTTAAATTTCACCTGGCTTCAGCAATTAGCTATATTTCAGTGATCTGCTCAGCACACCCCTGCGCCCCGCAACACACACAAATTTTTGTTTTCTGTGGTATTTTAAAGCAAGTTTCAAGCATCGTGGTCTTCCCTGGTTGTACAGTGGTAAAGAATTCCCCTGCCAAGGCAGGAGATGTGGGTTCAATACCTCGGTTGGGAAGATTCCCTGCAGAAGGAAATGGCAACTCACTCCAGTCCATGGGGTCACAAAGAGTCGGAAACAACTGAGCTATGAAGCAGCAACAACATCGTATCATTTTATTTGTAAATACTTCTGCCCATAGGTTCCTAAAAGTATTTGATATACTTCAAACAGTATAGACAAGGTAAAAGCCACCAGATAATACTATGTTTTAATATTAATTTATACCATCATTGTAAAATACATTAAAGTCCTTGTAAGTTCAGACCTCTCTCACTTCAGGAGGAGACAAGTTCCCTAGGGAGCCCCTTTGTTTATAGAACAAATAGGTATTTTTGTGTCTTCAGTAAAGTCCTAGTGACAGCCATTTCTCATATCCACTAAACAAACAGAAATAGCATCCCTCTTCTGTGTTTTTAACTTATCCCCGGGATGGGTGACTAGAATATTTTTACGTTATTACTAAGTATTTTTTTTAACTTTGACTTATATTATTTGAATTTTAGAAATATGTACTCTTTTCTTTTTTATTCTATCTAGAGTTTTCAAATGAGCTGTTGTAACTGCTCTAATTTGTCTGGTTTTGATGTCCTGATTTCTGCTGTCAGCCTCTGCAGGGTTCTCTCATTCCCAGCAGGGAGGGGGTCCTGCTGGGAGAGTTTTCTTGTCATGATGAGGAACCTCTCTCACCCCAACCCATCCCGTTAATTTGTCCTATGGCAGTGAAAATTATTGGAATGTGATTTTATATTAAAAAAAAAAACCATATAATTGACTTATACTAATTTCAGGTGAACAACATAGTGATTAAATATATGTGCAAACTGGGAAGTGATCATCACAATAAATTCAGTTAACATCTATCATCATACATAGTTACAGATTCCTACTTCTAATTATAATATTTTTAGTCCATGTGGGCTTCCCTGGTGGCTAAAGGTGGTAAAGAATCTGCCAGGTGTGCAGAAGACTTGGGTTCAGTCCCTGGGTTGGGAAGAGCCCTTGGAGTGGGGAGTGACTACCCACTCCAGTATTCTTGCCTGGAGAATCCCAGTGGACAGAGAAGCCTGGTGGGACACAGGACTCACGGAGTTGGACACGACTGAGCGACTGATGCAACACACTTAGTCTACGTACAGGGCATGGCTTTTCACTTGGACTTTAAAGAAAAGGCAACATAACCAATTCTTTCAAACAAAAAATATAGATTGGGTAGGACCTCAATTTATAAAAGAGGTTTAAATTTTTTTTGCTTTCATTGAAAACTTTAAAACTTTTTTAAAATTTGGCCTCCTTTCAAATACTGAAAAACCTCTAAGGAACTCTAGGGTTCCTGAGAGCACAATTTGAAAACCAGTTGTCTAAGGGGGCCAGTGTGTGGCTTCTCTGTGAAAGGGCCTTGCTAATCTTTTACAGATCTAGAAGCAGAAGACAGGTTTGGCTTGGAGTCAGGGCCAAGACACGATCCGAGCTTAGAAACCTTTGTTTTTTGGGAAAACAACCAGCCTGTGTTCTGGTTACAGTGTCTGCTTTGTAATAAGGGGGCCAGTGTGTGGCTTCTCTGTGAAAGGGCCTTGCTAATCTTTTACAGATCTAGAAGCAGAAGACAGGTTTGGCTTGGAGTCAGGGCCAAGACACGATCCGAGCTTAGAAACCTTTGTTTTTTGGGAAAACAACCAGCCTGTGTTCTGGTTACAGTGTCTGCTTTGTAAGTTACCTAAAGCTTAGACACAGGGAAGTGATCAGCACAAATTTCTACAATAATGTTGCTGAAAAAAAAATAGATTATGTAGACAGGGGTCAATAAGCTATTCTTTTAAAACTCCACAGTTTGAAAATCATTTATGAATCGAATTGTTGTAGATGCCAAAGATGAAACGAAGGTCTAGTTCTGTCTTAGATTCAAATTTTAGTTTTTCTAAGGGAATAAAACAGTGCAGTAACTTACTAAGAGCCTAAATAAGCTTGTACCCATTTTAAAAATAACATAATCAAATTATTTATTTTTTTAAAGATTTGTCATGACTGTCTAGTGATTACATATGTATGTAGCAGAGTGTGTGTGTGTGTGTGTGTGTGTGTGTGATGTGGTAGGGAGGGATTGTACAAAGTGAGACGGTGTGTAATGTGGTATATATGTGGATGTGGTATGTCGGAGGGTTGTGTGGGGTGTGTGTGTGTGCAGGGCTGTGTGTGGTGGTGTGTGATGGGGTAGGGAGGTTGTGTTTGAGGTGTGGGTGTGGTATGTGGAGGGTGTGAGGGGCGTTTATATATCTGTGTGAACACATGTTTGTGTGTATGTGTGTGTAGTGTTATTAAGAGGCAATGGGGTGCAGTATGAGAGGATGACAAATGTATATGTGACAAAACTATTTCTAACAGACAGTTCCATGTATACACAACACCTCCAGTGTGGTGAAGCTGGGGAGATGGAGGTCTGAGGTAAGGACGTGAAAGAAAGTGAAAGGGAAGGAGCTCAGTCGTGTCCAACTCTTCGCGACCCCGTGGACTGTAGCCTACCAGGCTCCTCTGTCCATGGGATTCTCCAGCAAGAATACTGGAGTGGGTTGCCATTTCCTTCTCCAGGGGATCTACCCAACCCAGGGATTGAACCCAGGTCTCCCACATTGCAGGCAGATGCTTTAACCTGGAGGGAAAGGCAAATACAGCTCTTAGACTTCCAGTAGCTTCCATGTGAGGCTTTCATTTACCCTCTGTTAGGAACTCCCCATGTGGCAAATCAAAATATTTACTTAAGGATGAGTTTGAGATAATAGCCCAAGTGTATTCACTTCTCTAACTAGTTTGCATTTTTCCTGATATATGAATGTGTGTACTGTGCTCAGTTGTGTCTGACTCTTTGTGACCCCGTGGACTGTAGCCCCCAGGCTCCTCTGTCCATGGATATTCTCCAGGCAAGAATACTGGAGTGGGTTGCCATGCCCTCCTCCAGGGGATCTTCCCACCCATCAAAACTGCGTCTCTTGCTTCTCCTGCACTGCAGGCAGATTCTTTACTGGTGAGCCACCAGGGAAGCCGTGATACATGAATAGGGAAATTTAAAAAAGGAGAATTTATGATAGTTAAAACAAAGTAGGTCTATGTGAAATGATTGGATTGAATTTGCATTAAATTAGCCAAAGAGCTCTTCTGAATTATGCTTATTTTTTCATGGTTCTATGATTACTAGTTAGGAAGTTGTATACAGTTAAATGATGTATATTGATACATACTTGAATGTCCTAAGTTGTGAAAATTATGTATGTAGCATGCTGTTTTCAGTCTCTGGAAGCTCTCTGATAGATGGGGAAGGTGTTGAATTCCTGGGTGAGAAACTCTGAGGCTACTCTAGAGGTAATCATCCATACTTGCCAGCTTTACCTTCTTGATAAGTTAAGAATTTAAGAAGGTAATTCTAATCCTGGCTTTATCTTCGTCTTACTATCTGATTATGCACAGAGCACAATTATAATAAGGGATAATATCACTCGCTCCCTCTTCACTAGCAATAGTGTGAGTGCAAAACTCTTTGGGCACTCGTATATACATACAGGTGATGAAAGGTTAAAATCGTGGACCATTTTGAAGGAGAATCTCAGTTGTGTCTGACTCTGCAAACCTATGGACTGTAGACCCCTAGGCTCCTCTGTCCATGAGGTTTCCCAGGCAAGAATACAGGAGTGGGTTGCCATTTCCTCCTCCGGGGGATCTTCCTGACCCAGGGATTGAAACAGCATCTCCTGCATTGACTGGCAGATTCTTTACCACTGAGCCACTTGGGAAGCCCCTATTGAATGTGGAATGGTAAAAATTTTATTTTTAATCTTCCTGACCCCTTAGATATTTGGAAACATTTAAGTTATAAGAAATAGCAAATATTTTTACTCCAGGAAAATGGTCACCAGTGTTTTGGGGGAGAAATATTTACATATCTTGTGTTAAAAACACAATAGTCTCATTCTGAATTTTATTTATTCAGAATATATTTTTACAAAGTAATCATGGAAAATTATTATCAGTGTTCTTGGGTCAGGGGACAGGAACTGAAGGGAAGAAATGAGGGACTCTGTATTTTCCGCTAGAATCACACTTAGAAAATTGCTATGAAAAGCTTTTATATTTCCTGTTAACTGCTAAGGGTTGAAAACTTGCATAGGAAGAATTTTAAGAATTGGTGAATATTTTTTTTTTAATTCTGCTTTTAGAAAATGACCTTCTTGTCCATTTAAAATGTGTTGCTTGATTACCTATTAATTAAATTAATTATGTGCTCTTTTAATTGGTTTGCAGCTACCTTTTCACAGATATTAATAATAGTGATGGTTTCATATTTGTTATTCTCAGTAATTATCATTAAGAATGTATGTTAGAATGATGCTTTTAAGAATACATAAAATATGCACTGGATACTGAAGCAAATACAGAAATAATTGTAGACAGACAAACATTGCCTTTCCTCTAAATGCTGTGCTACCTTAGCACTTTAGGAAAATTCTGGCAAAGGGATTCCAGCATCATCGAGGTCAGTGTAAAATATTGAATGTTATTTTATTAGATGTCTGAAATCGAAGTGGTTAATCAACGTAAAGTTCTAGATCAGAGCCAGGAAGAGAGATTTATCTAGTCATCCAAAACAGATCTCTATTTTGGAGAAATAGAGATGGAGGAAAACTCCATGGAGGAAAGCTTTCTTACTCTTGATTTGATATTGAAAGGGTTTGATATTGAAAGGGGAGGGTTTTCCTTTATTCTAATTTTTAAATATTATTTATTTATTTATTTATTTATTAACAGCTATGCTTGGTCTTCATTGTTATACAGGCTTTATCTTGAGTTGTGGTGAACTGAGACTACTCTAGTTGGCAGTGGTTTCTCTTGTTGAGCATGGCCTCTGAGGTGCACGGGATTCAGTAGTTGCGACTTCTGGGCTCTGGAGTGTAAGCTCAGTTATCAGGCTAAGTTGCTCTGTGGCATGTGGAATCTTCCTGAACGAGGGATCGAACCTGTGTCTCGTGCATTGGCAGGCGAAGTCTTCACCACTGAGCCATCAGGGAAGCCTTATTCTCATTGTTAATCAGTTAACAGCCAAAAAGATGCAGGAACAAGATTTTGCACCTGATCCATAGCCTAGTGATTCATCTCCGTACTCATTGTAATGAACAGTTAAGACATTCAAACAGTCTGGATCTAGCATCACACAAATATAGGCCTAAAATCAAGATGTTGACCACCGTGTTAATAAAAATTGCATATATGATGTTAATAGGTTCTTTCTGATTACTCAGGAATTATCAGATTTTTAGTCTTTGACATTGTTTCAGCAGCAGTGTGTATATAGTGAACTTCTAGTATAGGATATATGAGCTAGAAGACTACTTACCATTCAGTGAAAGTGAAGTTGCTCAGTCGGGTCCGACTCTTTGTGACCCCATGGACTGTAGACACCAGGCTTCTCCATCCATGGGATTTTCCAGGCAAGAATATTGTAGTGGGCTGCCATTTCCTTCTCCAGGAGATCTTCCCAACCCAGGGATTGAACCTGAGTCTCCGTCTGAGCCACCAGGGAATTTTTTAGCTTTCTCATATCAGATCAAGTCAGTTCTTCATTCATTTTGACCTTTGGGATTTTTGCACTTAGAATTTAGCACAGGCATCAAGGAGAATTCTGTTGTGAGTCAGCACAGAGTATTTTCCTTAGATATAGCTTTTAAACTCTATAAATACTATGTAATTAACTTAAAAAAAAAAACAGTTGAAGTAACCAAATATGTGTATGTTCTTTGGGCAAAGTGGCGCTATGTCAGCAGATTCGGGACTTAGAGACAAAATGTACACTGTGGATGCTAAACAAATAGCCAGATAATAAGGCAGATAATCATGTACTGCATAGTGGAAATGCAAAGTCCTCGGGTAATTCAGGAGTACGAGAAGTTTTTTCCTAATGTAGGGGAGAACTAAAATTAATTTCTTAAATAAGAGTGACTTTTACATCTTGGACTGTAAAAGTCTTAATTCATTCCACATGGGTCCCTGTTTCCTTTGTAGATTTTGGTTTGAAAGAGCTTTAGTTTGCCGAATGAGCTAATCAGTACAAAGTACAGATTTAATTATAAGGGTGAGTTCAAATCAGAATTCACGCACATGACTTACATATTATCAGTTTAATTTCCCCTTAAAGTGAATTATGTCTGAAAGTGAAAGTTACTCATTCAGTTGTGTCCGACTTTTTGTGACCCCGTGGACTATAGCCCATCAAGGCTCCTCTGTACATGGAATTCTCCAGGCAAGAATACTGGAGTGGGTTGCCATTTCCTCCTCCAGGGAATCTTCCCAACCCAGGGATTGAACCCAGGTCTCCCACATTGCAGGCAGACTCTTTACTGCCTGAGCCACCGGGGAAGCCACACGTTAGGGCTGGTGAACCTTAAATGCTATTTAAGAGAACCTATGCCTTCTTACCAGGCTTCCCTTGTGGCTCAGTTCGTAAAGAATCCGCCCGCAATGCGGGAGACCTGGGTTCGATCCCTGGGTTAGGAATGTCCCCTGGAGAAGGGAAAGGCTACCCACTCCAGTATTCTGGCCTAGAGAATTCTGTGGATTGTATAGTCCATGGGGTCGCAAAGAGTCGGACACGACTGAGCGACTTTCACTTCACTTTCAGGTACCTTCTTACCACAGTAGGGCTGTTTTATCTTGAGTTGGTTTGTTTTTAATAGTCCCTATTTGCAAGATTAATCCTTTGTTTAGGGACAGAGCTAGATCTTATCAGTTGTCATCTAAAGATCGGATTAGCAACTTGGATTTTTTTTTTTTGGTAGCTGTTTAATCTGATAAGGAGTCTATTGTAGTATTCCATGTTTTAGAAAATAAGATCCAAGTGGAAAAATAAACTATGACCATCTCTTGTCAAGTAGATACCCATCTGTATAAATTTAAAAATGATAAACTTCACGGTTTTATCATTCTGAAGGTTTGAGATTGCAGACTTTCAACCATATTGTGTTATATATAACATTTATATTATACAGTTATCACTTATGAGAACAGTTAGTTGAATTTCTGAGGTGAATTAGGTATAATTTCAAGTCAGTTGTCAATAAACTAAGATCTGTAATTCAGAGGAGTTTGCTATGACTGGCTGTTTTACTGAGTAACTCATTTTGGCTCTCAAATGTTGTCCATCAATGCTGAAATTTTACGTTACACATAAGACATTTTCTTACTGTTTAAACATGCTTCCATTACAGTTGATGCTTCTGTAANGACTAAGGTCCGTCTAGTCAAGGCTATGGTTTTTCCAGTGGTCATGTATGTATGTGAGAGTTGGACTGTGAAGAAGGCTGAATGTGGAAGAATTGATGCTTTTGAACTGTGGTGTTGGAGAAGATTCTTGAGAGTCCCTTGGACTCCAAGGAGATCCAACCAGTCCATTCTAGAGGAGATCAGATTGGGTGTTCTTTGGAAGGAATGATGCTAAAGCTGAAACTCCAGTACTTTGGCTACCTCATGCGAAGAGTTGAGTCCTTGGAAAGTACTCTGATGCTGAGAGGGATTGAGGGCAGGAGGAAAAGGGGACGACTGAGGGTGAGATGGCTTCATGGCATCACCGCCTTGACTGATGGATGTGAGTTTGAGTGAACTCCGGGAGATGGTGATGGACAGGGAGGTCTGGCGTGCTGCGATTCATGGGGTCGCAAAGAGTTGGACACGACTGAGCGACTGAACTGAACTGAACTGAATGTGAAGAGAGTAAAGGCAGCATGAAGCAGCAGCAGGAAATTTAGTAGCAGTTAGCATAATTTTTCTGTGTACAAAATTGGGTTAATCTGGAGAAATGAGGATGTAAGAGGACTCAGTGACGAGGCAGGAGTTGACAATTCAAAACAAGCAAACAAATCTGGAGGATCACATGGGCAAACAAGACAGAGAATTATAAAGAATCATTGCCCATTAGAATATTTTTGACTAATTGAAATTGTTCTTAATGTCTCATACACTTTTTATCCTTAAACCATCAGATGTAACGCCCCCTAGGAGGCCTAACAGGAGAGAGAGTATTCTTTGAATCACAGTGATGGTAATAAATACAGTATTATACGTTGTGATGAAGGTAATCCTGAGCCAGAGATAGCTTAGCACTGCAAGATTTTCATCACTAAGCTTCTCAACATTTTAACATTTCAGTATTTCAAGCCTGACTCTGGACTACTTCATTTCCCTGTCATAACTCTATAGTCTCTAATAGGTCCTTAAAATTTGCATGGGTGAAGTTTTCCAAGTAAAAGAGAGAAAAATCTTAAAATTTATACATGATGATTAGTTTATGCCTTCTTATCCCTATTCCTGTGACAGAGGGTTTTACTCTCCAATACTTAGTCTCAGTTCTATTTTTTCTTGTATGTGTAAAGATGAAATAACACATTTACTTTGCGTAAGGAAATGAAACCTAATTGGCACCTCCCCAATTAAACACTTTAGAAGTGGACTCATTGCCTTTTTATTATCAAGCAGCAGCATGATAATAATATAGTATGTGACATGTTAAAGTTATAGAAAACATGTTTTAACATTTGTGAAGTGAAATGAGCTCTCAGGTCATGTTTATAAAATACATGTGTCTGTATGTTCCTGCTGCTGCTGCTGCTGCTGCTGCTAAGTCGCTTCAGTCGTGTCCGACTCTGTGCGACCCCATAGACAGCAGCCTATCATGCTCCACCGTCCCTGGGATTCTCCAGGCAAGAACACTGGAGCGGGTTGCCATTCTAATTCTTAAATCAATACTGGAAAATGTTTCATTAATATTAACCAAGATATTAATCCATAGGTTGAGAGAAACCCTGTTAACTAAATTAAAATGTAATTTCTGTGTAGAGCCTCATGGCTAGAAATATATACACATATTACTTCTTTGCAAGTGTTTAATACTTATATTTGATTAATTATTCTTTTATTCCCTTTT
>SJYX01018950.1:45304-67307 GCA_006410675.1 Oreotragus oreotragus
CTGCTTATTTAACTTCTATGCAGAGTACATCATGAGAAACACTGGGCTGGAGGAAGCACAAAATGGAATCAAGATTGCTAGGAGAAATATCAATAACCTCAGATATGCAGATGACACCACCTTTATGGCAGAAAGTGAGGAAGAACTAAAGAGCCTCTTGATGAAAGTGAAAGAGGAGAGTGAAAAAGTTGGCTTTAAAGCTCAACGTTCAGAAAAATAAGATCATAGCATCTGGTCCCATCACTTCATGGCAAATAGATGGGGAAACAGTGGAAATAGTGTCAGACTTTATTTTTCTGGACTCCAGAATCACTGCAGATGGTGATTGCAGCCATGAAATTAAAAGATGCTTACTCCTCGGAAGGAAATTTATGATCAACCTCGAAAGCATATTAAAGAGCAGAGACATTACTTTGTTAAGAAAGGTCCATCTAGTCAGACCCATACTTTTTCCAGTGGTTATGTATGGATGTGAAAGTTGGACTATAAAGAAAGCTGAGTGCAGAAGAATTGATGCTTTTGAACTGTGGTGTTGGAGAAGATTCTTTAGAGTCCCTTGGACTGAAAGAAGATCCAACCAGTCCATCCTAAGGTAGACCAGTCCTAGGTGTTCATTGCAAGGACTGATGTTGAAGCTGAAACTCCAATCCTTTGGGCACCTGATGCAAAGAACTGACTCACTATAAAAGACCCTGATGCTGGGAAAGACTGATGGCAGGAGAAGAAGAGGATGATGGAGGATGAGATGGTTGGATGGCATCACCGACTAAATGGACAAGGGTTTGGGTGGACTCTGGGAGTTGGTGATGGACAGGGAGGCCTGGTGTGCTGCTGTTCATGGGGTCGCAAAGAGTCAGACATGACTGAGTGACTGAACTAAACTGATATAGGAAAAGAATCTAAAGAGACTGTATATATGTTTAACTGATTCACTTTGCTGTATGCCCAAAACTAATACAGCACTGTAAGCCAACTATACTCCAATATTTTTAAGAAGTGTAGGCAGGATAAAGGGTAATCCTTTATCAAATTCTAGAAATATGTAACATTTGGAAACTTACAGAAACTCCTAGGCCTAAAGGAGCAAGGAGGTAGTTAATGCAAGCCAGTGAGATCTATAGCTGTATAAGTCACATGACAAGAGCTTTGTTCTTTGATAAAGAATCACAGTCATTGCCAAACTAGGGTCCAACAGGGGCTATGTTTCTCTGGTCCCACTCTATAGTGCTCTGTCATTATAGGAAGCTAAAAGTCAAGGGATCCTAGTAATGCAGTCTGTAAAGAAAAAGAGCATGGTGTGTAAGAGTGGAAAGTGGATCTGTAAGGATTAGTGGAGAATATATAGGACACCATAATATCTTAATATCTGATATTTTTTTAAAAGGCAGAAAAAGTGGTTACTTTTTAAAAAATGTGATAAATATAAGGAAAAAAATTCTGAATTGAAAATGAACTGCTTTCTCCTGTATTAACCCATTTTCAAATGAGATGAGAATTATCAGAAGGACATGAAAAAGTTTCAATTTTCCTGCCCAGAAGATTGCTGTTAGATTTTGGCTTGTAAAACCAGAAAAGTTTATTTCATTGATGACTGTGCTCCAGAGCCATGGTCAATCAGAAAAAAGGTATTTTTAACATACTCTTAAAGCTGATGATATTTATAAACAATTTTATAAGAAGTTTCTGTGTGAATGAGTTAGTCTGTCCCAGGGTCATAGTCTATACCGATGTTTTTCAAATTGCAGGTCACAAGCCATTTTTCAGTCCTTACATAAATGTAATAGGTAGTGACTAGGACTTCTGAATGAAGTAGTATACCCTTGAACAGAAAATATCAGAGTGCATTGTTTGTAGTAAGAATAAATGCTAGTTTGTGAAACTTTTGATTACATGTATATGAATATGTGACTGTGTTGGGATATGTATTTTTCACTATGGACCATGTTCCCCCACCCAATTAAAACTCTATTTGCTGGACTCAACCATCTTAAAAGTGTTTACCCAACAGTATAGCAAAGGTGAATTGTATTGAAAGGCACTGTAATATATTTATGTGTTGTCTCTCTAAAATAGTGCTAAAATTTGCTCCTAGATGAGTAAATATTAATACATATGAAAATTAGGGCACACTAACTAAGGTCCATCTAGTCAAGGCTATGGTTTTTCCAGTAGTCATGTATGGATGTGAGAGTTGGACTGTGAAGAAGGCTGAGTGTCGAAGAATTGATGCTTTTGAACTGTGGTGTTGGAGAAGACTCTTGAGAGTCCCTTGGACTGCAAGGAGGTCCAACCAGTCCATTCTGAAGGAGATCAGCCCTGGGATTTCTTTGGCAGGAATGAAGCTAAAGCTGAAACTCCGGTACTTTGGCCACCTCATGAGAAGAGTTGACTCATTGGAAAAGACTCTGATGCTGGGAGGGACTGGGGGCAGGAGGAGAAGGGGACGACAGAGGATGAGATGGCTGGATGGCATCACGGACTCGATGGACGTGAGTCTGAGTGAACTCCGGGAGCTGATGATGGACAGGGCTGGTGTGCTGTGATTCATGGGGTCGCAAAGAGTCGGACATGACTGAGCGACTGAACTGAACTGAATATATATCTGATTTTCACCAGTTCTAAAGATAATGATAGTTCAAGATGAAGTAAAAATTTTGCTTATTGCTCTATTTGATTAACATATAGACTGGACCTAGGGCCATCACACCTCATGTTTACCTGCTCCTGGTCATATGGGGGAAGGGAACTACTCTGCTAAAAGTCTTGAATAATATGAAAGCAATCTTTTGAGCTATAGCCAGTTGAGAAATTTCAGTATATATATTAGCATTAATCTATATCTTCAGAATTTTTAGCTGCAAATATGGAACAACTAGGTAGTATTTAAAGAGGATAATGTGAAACAACAAAATGAGTCACTTACATTGAGTTATATTCATATTCTAGTTTCTAGTTCTTTCTCTTTTAAAGAAAAATTAAAATTAGGTCACTTCTGTTTGTAACCTGTAATCAATCAGCTATTTCCTATTTAGATTCTACTTCTACTTCTGATGCAGAATTTTATTTTATCTCAATATCTTAACATTAGCTATTCAAGAAAATTAACTTTTGTATACAGAGAGTATCCATGCTTTATATAAATAATGGGAAAAAACATTTTGTATAAGTTGAAAATTGCTTCAGGTCTTTGAAATCAAAATCAAATATTTATGTGTGGGGAAAAGCATCTTCATATATTCTCTACAAAGCTTTCCATTTTGCAGTTGTTTTCAGAGACTGCCATTTTGAGTTACAGTGGAATAGTGCTCTTTCTGACCTTTGAACAAGGATGCATGACTTAGCTATTGGCATTCTTCCTAACAATACCCCAGAGGGCAGAGTTGTATTCCAATGTGACATATATTTGAGAATGTCTTGCACAGAGGGTAAATTTCATTTGTAAATGTATCAAGAGCAGATTCAAAAGAGGCTGAAGCTTGCATTTATTTGGTTCAAGAAAATGATATGTCTTGACTTTGGCTATTGCTATTATTGCTTAAACCAACAGATTTTCTTAAACCTTGCCAAACAGAAGAGCAATGGGTTCTGAAATCTATCTTCATTTTAATTTTTTTTCTTATTATATTATGTTTCTTTAATTCTGATTTCAAAGACTTTACCCTGACTTGTGTCAGCACAAGTTGTCAGAAAGACAACAGGGTATAAAGCATATCCTTCTGCCACATATTTTGCTGCATTTGAAGCATATGAGAGCTGATCTTTTTAGATTGAAATATGTCTATAATCTGGGTTTCCCTGGTGGTTCAGATGGTAAAGAATCTGTGTGCAATGCAGGAGACCTGGGTTCAGTTCCTGGTTCAGGAAGATCCCCGGGAGAAGGGAGTGACAACTCACCAGTATTCTTGCCTGGAGAATCCTATGGACAGAGGAGCCTGGTGGGCTATATAGTCCAAGGGGTTGCAGAGTCAGACATGACTGGCTGACTAACACTTTCACTTTTCCCATGTCTATAATCCTACAGCTGAAAGTACTGATTTGCTGAACATGGAGGACAAATCTTTATTGAGATTATGATCAGGAATTAAAAGACTTTCAAAGAAGAAACAAAAATATTTTACTTTTCTAATAGTTATAAACTTGAATAAGCTTAGATATAGATCTTGAAACATTCATTTGAATTTCTTCTACCTTTCATTTCTCCTTTTGTGCCCAGTGTTCACTTTTAAGGCAGTTTTTACATAGATGTTCACCACCAGATACAAGTTGTAAATAATCTGTATTTCTCTTCATTCAGTGTTTTGTATTTTGTCCATTCTTACATGGTCAAACTGGAATATACTCACACCTCCTCCATTATTTTACTGAATACCTAATCACTGAGTCTACTGTTTTGAGTATGTGTACAGTGTTCAAAATACAGAGCCTATGTCCAGTTCTTCTAAATAGGTAAGAAAATTTAGAGAAACTGAGTGAAGGTTTAATGCATATGGTTATAATTTAGTTTAGTTTGAATAAAATGCATTATACTGAAGCAAAGTCACTAGAGTTGTACTTTATTTAGTAATTGCTACTAATTGCTTTCAAGAGGTTAGTTCTCCTCAACCATGTTTATAATGGCAATGGAATTATTTGTCCCTGCCATAGCCTAAGTGGTGTTAATATTAATGATTTTCACATTTCTTTTGTACAGTTCAAAATGTCATCTTGTTAACAAGAATTCTTTATCAGAGATAAACATGCATGTTACTAAATTGACAGGATAACTATTTGTTTTCTATTTTTCATCTCACTAACAAATGATGCCAACTAGAATGTTTAACTGCCCTCAATTTCATGGAAAATCAAGTGACATTCCTTCTCTGAATGTGTGGTCAAATTAATCTTAGTCTTTCCTTTTGTAAACTAATACTTATAATACTTGATAATCAAACAGAATAGTCATGTGCAAGTAGCTTTATGTTAATGAATTAGACTTCTAAATTATCAGGTCACATTAAAATTTATTTTCTGAAATTAAGAGAATATATAGTACTATCATTTAGTCTTCTTTCTCTCTCTTCCAGAGAAATGATGAAGAAGCAGTTGTGGATAGAGGTGGAACTCGTTCTATTCTCAAAACACACTTTGAGAAAGAAGATTTAGAAGGTAAGACTTTTGGGGAGAAGGGGATACCTATTGGTATTTCAAAGAAATGTGAAGTTTTCGTAATGTGGAGAACTGCAAAAGTTGAAATCAGAGTAGTGGTGGTGGTGGAACGTGGATATGATTGTTTTGGTGTAGCCCAGAGAGCCAGTAGGCAGTCCTGCAAACAATGAGCATTAATTCATTCAACGGACCTTTACTGAACCTCTCCTGTATTCCTATACTGTATTGTGTGCCAGTCTTTCAGTAACCCTTGCTTCAAGGAGTTAAAATTAATTGGGAAATGAAAAGAAAAAAAATTGTGACAGACTAGCCACTCCAGTGTTCTTGCCTGAAGAATCCCAGGGACGGGGGAGGCTGGTGGGCTGCCATCTATGGGGTCGCACAGAGTCGGACACGACTGAAGCGACTTAGCAGCAGCGGCAGCAGCACCTTGGCTGGGGCTGTGTGACAGAGGAGGACAGGAGAGGCATCTCACTCAGTCTGTGTTGCCAGAGTAGATTGTCACTGGGAGTTAAGGACAACTGGTGTTCTAGTGTTATTGCAATACCTGTGAGAGAGGGCTCCAGGCATCATTTGTGTGACCAGATAACTCAACAGGGAGATTCTGAACCAGAATATCCTGGGCTTAAATACCAGCTCTGTCCCTTATATGCTACAGAACCTTTAGCTAGTTAATTAGTTAGCTTCTCTGTGGCTTCTCTAGTGGCCCAGATGGTAAAGCATCTACCTGCAATGCAGGAAACCCGAGTTCAATCTCTGGATCAGGAAGAGCCCCTGGAGAAGGAAAGGGCAACCCACTCCAGGACCCTAGCCTAGAAAATTCAATGGAGGGAGGAGCCTGGCAAAGAGTCGGACATGACTGAGAGACTGCACTTTCACTTTCTCAGTTTTTTTCTCTGTTGTTAAAGATAACAATGGAATGTGTTTCTAAAGTTCTTGTAAGAAATAAGGGAAAAATACTTAGAATAGTACCTGGTGCAAGAGTTACATAAGTGTTGGCAATTTTTCAATTCGGTTCAGTCGCTCAGTCATGTCTGACTCTTTGCGACCCCATGGACTGCAGCACTCTAGGCTTCTCTGTCTATCATCAACTCCCAGAGCTTACTCAAACTCATATCCATTGAGTTGGTGATGCTGTCCAGCCATCTCATCCTCTGTCGTCCCCTTCTCCTCCTGCCTTCAATTTTTCCCAGCATCAGGGTCTTTTCCAATGAGTCAGCTCTTTGCATCAGGTGGCCAAAGGATTGGAGTTTCAGATTCAGCATCAGTCTTTCCAGTGAATATTCAGGGTTGATTTCCTTTAGGATGGACTGGTTGGATCTCCTTGCCATCCAAGAGACTTTCCAGAGTCTTTTCCAACACTACAGTTCAAAAGCATCAATTCTGCACTCAGCTTTCTTTATAGTCCAATTCTCACATCCATACATGACTACTGGAAAAACCATAGCATTGACTAGATGGACCTTTGTTGGCAAAGTAGTGTCTGCTTTTTAATATGCTCTCTCATTTGGTCATAACTTTCCTTCCAAGGAGCAAACGTCTTTTAATTTCATGGCTGCAATCACCATCTACAGTGATTTTGGAGCCCCCAAATATAGTCTGTCACTGTTTCCACTGTTTCCCATCTATTTGCCATGAAGTGATGGGACCAGATGCCATGATCTTCATTTTCTGAATGTTGAACTTTAAGCCAACTTTTTCGTTCTTCTCTTTCACTTTCATCAAGAGGCTTTTTAGTTCTTCTTCACTTTCTACCATAAGAGTGTTGTCATCTGCATATCTAAGGTTATTGATATTTCTGCCGGCAAGCTTGATTCTAGCTTGTGCTTTCTCCAGCCCAGTGTTTCTCATTATGTACTCTGCATGTAAGTTAAATAAGCAGGATGACAATATATAGTCTTCACGTACTTCCTTTCCTGATCTGGAACCAGTCTGTTGTTCCATGTCCAGTTCTAACTGTTGCTTCCTGACCTGCATACAGATTTCTCAGGAGGCAGGTGAGGTGGTCTGGTATTCCCATCTTTTGAAGAATTTTCCACAGTTTGTTGTGATCCACCTGTCTCTTATACACATCTAGATGTGTATAAGAGACAGGATCTAAATCTTTGTGGAGNCTGTTGCTTCCTGACCTGCATACAGATTTCTCAGGAGGCAGGTGAGGTGGTCTGGTATTCCCATCTTTTGAAGAATTTTCCACAGTTTGTTGTGATCCACACAGTCAAAGGCTTTGGCATAGTCAATAAAGCAGAAATAGATGTTTTTCTGGAACTCTCTCGCTTTTTCGATGATCCAGCGGATGTTAGCAATTTGATCTCTGGTTCCTCTGCCTTTTCTAAATCCAGCTTGAATATCTGGAAGTTCACGGTTTATATCCTTTGAAGCCTGGCTTGGAGAATTTTGAGCAGTACTTTGCTAGTGTATGAGATGAGTGCAATTGTGTGGTTGTTTGAGCATTCTTTGGCAATTATTATTATACCACAATTTATGTGTACACACCGTTAGTTAATTTTTTTTTATATTAAGAAAATTTAATGAGAAAATTAGGGAAGAAAATAGGTTACTACAGTGCAATTTCTACAGACTTTCAAATGCAGCTGTACTTCCAAAATCTTGGAATTAATAGCACTCAAAATTCCTCGGCCTTCCATTTATCAAGCAGCAGGGTGTTTAGCAAACAGAGGGCTAGACGGAAACTCAAGAGACCTATATTTTAGCTTTGACCTTGTACTAAAGTGTATAGTTTTAGGCTGAGCCATTAAACCTACCAAACAATGAAGGAGGTGAAACAGACAACGATTATTACTAGTGGGATACAAGGTATATGGTATTTTTCATCTATTTGTTAAAAAGTGATACCAAAATAATCTGAAGTAAAATGAATTGGAGATAGCTCTTAATAATCTACTGCAGTCTAAAGTGTTTATTCCCCTTAAGAATTTTAATGTAGCCACTTAAATTACAATTAAATTCATTATTCTTGGGTCTTAACTTTAGCTACAACAATTAAATAAGAGGAGAGGTAATATACTATCTAGAGACAACTTTCAAACTATATCTACTCTATGCCTGACATTTTGCTTGATTCACAGAAAACCCTTGAGGTCTAGAAAGTTTATACTTACTGGGTGGGCTCAGTAATTTGCATGCTATCCATATTTATTATATAAATTGAAATGAGCTGAAACTTGAAAAATCTAACCCAGTAATGAGTAATATAAAGGTAATTTTTCTTTAGATTTGAAATGCTATTGCTTTTTTCTCAGCAGTGTATTTACTGTCCTACTTAAGTTGTACCATGACTTAAACTATGCTTTTGGTCACTAAACTCACACAAGAAAACCTAACAAAACAAGAACTTAGTGTAAGAATATACTCCATTCCAGGGAAAAATCATCTTGGGTTTAAAGATTATGGTTGATAATCCACACACAGATAAATGGAAGTTAACAGTAATTTATAAATGGGCTTCCCTGGTAGCTCAGAAGGTAAAGCATCTGCCTGTAATGCAGGAGACATGGGTTCGATCCCTGGGTCGGAAAGGATTCCCTGGAGAAGGAAATTTATAAATAGCTGAATTAAAATGGTAAATGGTCCCTTTGAATGGAAAATGCATAATGCTAAAATAAGATTTACTAAGGTCATTTTAATTATTGTGTTAACATATATTACATACATTTCCATTTACTGGGAATGACTAGGAAATGCACATAACAGTGCACAATACTTTAAAAGAGATTTCTGATTGAAAAAAACACAATTGGATAAATCATATTTGTTTCATTTGCTGATGTCTATAGTGGGAATTTCAATCCCAGAAGTGTTACCAAGTAACTGGTGATTGAAAATAACAGAATGCAAACATAATATTATATTACAGAATTTTAAAAAATGAGGAAAACCTTATTTATGTTGGTTTTATAAGTATTTGTTTTGCTCCCAGATCATAGTAAGTAGATAAATATTCCAGCATTTGAGGATGCTATAGAGGATCCTGTTGTGATGCATGCAAAGAATAAACAAATCTATTAGTGATTCCCAAGTTGATTACCTTGCATCAGAAAATAATGCAGGGGCAATGGTTCAGAAAAAATCATGGTTGAGAAAAAATCAGCTGGTAGCATAATATATTATAACATGGGTAAGGCGAGAGCACCAGACGGAAAGATGGCATTACTGAGGGTAATGGAGGGAGTATGGTAGTTTCTCCTTTTGTGTAATTAAAAGGAAAAGACAGGAGTGCCACTTTCTAAGAGCTTCTTTTGTAACATAGATAAAATATACCAATAGATACTTATTTGAAATGAAATAGAAGTTCTTTGTGGTAAAAAAGCCTAACATAAAATTTATCATCATAACCAATTCTAAGTGTACAGTTCAGTGTTGTTAAACCTATTCACAATGTTGTATAAGCCATCTCTGGAACTTTTTTATCCTCAAAACTGAAATTCTGTAAAACAACAACTCCCCATTTCCTTCTCCCCTGGCAACCACCATTCTACCTTCTGTTTCTATGAATTTGGCTACCCTTATACAGCTCATGTAAGTGAACTCATGCAGTATTTGTCTTTTTTGACTGATTTATTTCACTTAGCATAATGTCTTGAAGGTTTATCCATGTTGTAGCATGTGTTAGACTTACTTTCCTTCTGAAGACCGAGTAATATCCATCGTATGTATGTACTACGTTCTATTTATCCACTCATCTATTTATGAACATGATTGCTTTCATCTCTTTGCTGTTGTGAGTAGTGCTGTTATGAGCATGAATATGCAGCTATTTCTTTGGGACCCTGCTTTCAATTCTTTTGAGTATATACCCCTACGTGGACTTTCTGGATCCTAGGGTCAATCCTAAAGGAGTATCCACGGAAAAATATCCATTGGAATATCCTGAATATTTAATCCTGAATATCCATTGGAAAAACTCTGATACTTTGGCTACCTGATGCAAAGAGCTGACTCATTGGAAAAGATCTTGATGCTGTGAAAGATTGAAGGCAAAAGGAGAAGTGGGTGGCAGAGAATGAGATGGTTAGATAGTATCACCAACTCAGTGGACACGAATCTAAGCAAACTCTGGAGGTAGTGGAGGACAGAGAAGCCTCCACTGTGTACTGTGGTCCGTGGGGTTGCAAAGAGTCGTATACAATTTAGAGACTGAACAACAACAAGGGTCATTCTGCTTTTAATTTTTAGAGGAATTGTCATATTGTTTTTCATAGCTTATGCACAATTTTACATTCCCACCAAACTGCACAAGAGTTCCATTTTTTTTTAACCTCCTCACTAATACTTGCAGTTTTCCAAGTTTTCTTGATAGTAGCCATCCTAATGGATATGAGGTTATTTTTCATTGTTGTTTTCATTTGCATTTTCCTAATAATTAATGGTATTAAACATTTTATATGCTTGTTGGCGATTTGTGTGTCATCTTTGGAGAAGCGTCTATTCAAGTCTTTTGTGCATTATTTTTATTTTTAATGTTGTTGTTGATACATGATTTGTAAATGTTTTCTCCTGTTCGGTAGATTGTCCCTTCGCTCTGTTGACTGTGTCCTTTGGTACACATAAAACTTTAATGTTTTGATGTAGTCTAGTTTGTCTAGTTTTGCTTTTGTTGCCTATGTTTTTGGTGTTATTTTCAAGAAATACTTGCCAAATCCAATGTCATAAAGCTTTTTCCTATGTTTACTTCTAATTTATAGTTTTGGGTCTTACCTTTAGTTCTTTGATTCATTTTGAGTTAGTTTCTGTATATGGCATAGAATGCTTGCCATTTTATCCTTCATATTCCTTTGTTGCCTAACCTAACCTTTGTTGCCTAATATTTGTTACAGCTTGCATCCCTCCTCACAGGTTAGACTTTACCCCAAATCATTGATATATATAAAAATAAATTCTTTAGTGAGTGAGATACAACTTGTTTTCTGTGTTTTTAGCACATATTTCTAAAATAATACCTGCTATTTTCTACAGCTTGAGAACATATAGGAGGCAGTAAAACCTTAAGAATATTATTAGAAACTTTGTATTCAAAACCTTTTAGTTGTTCCATACCAAACTGGGGGCTTCCCAGGTGGCTCAGTGGTAAAGAATCCACCTGCAGTGCAGGAGACCTGGGTTTGATACCTGGGTTGGGAAGATCACCTGGAGGAGGGCATGGAAACCCACTCCAATATTCTTGCCTGGAAAATCCCCACAGACAGCGGAGCCTGGTGGGCCACAGTCCACAGGGCTGCAAAGAGTCGTACACGACTGCGCAGCTAAGCACACAAATTGGAAACTTCCCAGGTGGCTCAGTGGTAAAGAATCCACCTGCAATGCTGGAGATGCAGATTAGATCCTGGATTGTGAAGAGCCCCTGGAGAGGGAAATGGCAAGCCACTTCAGTATTCTTGCCTAAACAGAAGTCCCACGGACGAGAAGCCTGACGGGCTGCAGTCTGTGGAGCTGCAGAGTCAGACACAACTTTGTGACTAAACAGGAACAATACCAAATTGGTGCCTTCTCATCTTCTCCACTGGAGAAGGCGATGGCAGCCCACTCCAGGACTCTTGCCTGAAGATCCCATGGACGGAGGAGCCTGGTGGGCTGCAGTCCATGGGGTCGCTGAGAGTCAGACACGACTGAGTGACTTCACTTTCACTTTTCACTTTAATGCATTGGAGAAGGCGATGGCACCCCACTCCAGGACTCTTGCCTGAAGATCCCATGGATATAGGAGCCTGGTGGGCTGCAGTCCATGGGGTCGCTAAGAGTCAGACACGACTGAGTGACTTCACTTTGACTTTTCACTTTAATGCGTTGGAGAAGGCAATGGCAACCCACTCCAGTGTTCTTGCCTGGAGAATCCCAGGGACAGAGGAGCCTATTGGGCTGCCATCTATGGGATCACACAGAGTCGGACACGACTGATGCGACTTAGCAGCAGCAGCAGCATCTTCTCCACAAAGACTAGAATGTTCATTCTATCCACCCGTTAGTGTTACTTGATCCCTCCTGGCAGAATAATTGTCTTCCTCCTTCAGATAACTCTTTCTGAATTTACATCATTTCATATATTATTATTATGTATATATTTATTATTCTTATTTGATTACAAGCTTGTTCAGGAACAAATGTTTGTCTTACCTGTTATTTGCATTATATCATGGTATCTATCCAGCACTTTTTATTATATTCTATAGATACTAAAAAATGTGTTGCATTGAATCTCATTTATATGTAATTCAATAATGTCACAAAACATGTAAGAAGTTAAGTTTATGTAATATAATTAGATGCATAATCAACACTCATCAAATATTTAATTACCTTTCAAACATTTAATATGTAAATACAGGAGGTTCTGATTATGCACTGTACTAAGATAAATAAAACTAGTTACATCTTAATTGGATATTCAGGAATTCATAAATTTTAAAGTTAAATGGAAAAGTTAAGCTAATATTTAAATCTTGGCCTACAAATTAAATTAAAAAGACATTTTGTTTATTTTATGTTGCTTTTAGCACAGAGCAAAAAACTTTTAAGTCATGGATTTAATAGAGAAAATTATGCCTATATCTTGATATTCTTTTGCTCACTTTATTTTAGACAAAAAATTAGGTTTACTAGTTTATTTCTTTTAGGACCATTCAATATATTGTGGAGCCAAAGTCCAGAGAAAATATAAGTAAAATACGTAGTGCAAAGCTGTCATGCAACATAATTTTACCAGTGATAATACCTTCCCACTTTCTTCATTTCACCTAATGTATTCCTGCACTCTTAAGATAACTAAAATGCTTTTCTGACCATAATTATTGTAATGTCAAAAGTATTTTTCACTAAAAAACAAAGATAAGTGCTGATCCTATGATTATGATATGATATTTTTCAACCAAAGTAAAAAATAATTTAAAAAATAAAGAAAAATCAAAAAATTAGGCTTACATATTTTTCTTTCTGATTTTTTAATCTCCAAAAATTGCCATCAGAAGGCAAAAATGAATTCTGGTGAGAGAAACAAAAGTTGCTCAATCTCAGTTGAGATTGAGATGGCTTAGAAGGATGAATGAGAGTTCTGAGGACAAAGCAGGAAGGATTTATCATATTCTGGGAGTGGCAAATATGGTTAACACACTGGAATTGTGTACATGGAGGTAAGGACTGACTGGAAATGAAGTTTAAATATTTGTATAAGGTAAGTCAAATAATGAAGAATGAATTAATTTTTTAAAGTTACTCAGTGTGGTAAGTGCTATTATCATCTCAAATTTATGGATAAAGAAACCAAAGCCCAGAAGATTGGGCTCCCCAGGCCCTGACTAGCAAGTGTAAGAGCAGGGATTCAGACACTCAGGTGTCTGGGCTTTTAACACCTAAACATAATGTGGAGACTTGTTTTTTAAGTGGCTGAATGGGGCAAGATGTGTATTAACTGGAAGACTGGGGCATATTTACTCAGTCATAACTATTTTTAAAAAGTTGAGATTATCCAATGAAGCAATAAAGAATTTGATAGTACCTGCATTGCAATAGCTTTCCAAAGAATTTTGCAAAAATTTGAAAAATTTAAAACTAGTAAATTCCCATTAGACCGATTCATTTCCACAAAAGGAAGAGCTCTATCCCATTGGAGACAATTTTTAATGTAACCTCATGTTCTCTTATTTTAAATTCTTCTCTCTGCTGTACCACAGAATGAATCATCTTATTGTTTCATTATTTCAAATGTCTTTTATTTGAAAAAGAAAGAACCATTTTTCCTGCTATTTTTGGTTGCTAGCTTTTGTGCAATTTAATTTTGTGATACAGGTTCAAAGTCACTTGATGGAGAAATTCTAACTGGTATTTGGTCCATTGGTAATAATTAGTGGAGTTAATTAACTACATAGGATCCATTTAAAATTGTACATTCTGCCTGCCAAACACTTTAGATATTTGAGGATGGAAATTGGGCAGATAGTCTAATAGTTAAGATACCAGAAAAAAGAAAAAGATAGCCAGTAGTAAATTTTATTTCCTTACTGACTATCTTGGCCACCTATGTACATTTCACAATGAATTGTTTTGGTTTTCTCCTGGATATCCTAAAAATAAAAACTAAATAAGAAAATATTTATTTTTAAACAGTCTAATAATGGGATTACTTTTATTCCTAAAATTAACTCCCAGGTGAGCTATACATCATGTTCCATGATTCTTCATACTAATTGTTCCACATGAATCTTGTGTGTGACCCACATCTTTATTTTGATATAGAAATTTATTTGTGATTTTTTTTCTATTTGGAGTGGTAGCTTGATAGTTATTTATAGTCTGTTTTTAGAGTATATTATAAATTTTAAAGATCTATTTTTCGAAATTTGGTCATGGCTTATTAGATTATTCACAAATAGTTATATCATTTGCAAGTATGTCCTTGCATGAGGATAATAATAGTAACAAATATTATAATGTGTATATGTGACTAAGAAATCTAGCAAATTTATGGTTTCATAATTTAGGAGTTAATCGTTGTATTTTTTCCATCCCTAGTTTACGATGTCAGTTTTTAGGCACTCATTTTAGAATAAGAGCGTATATTTTTAATCTCCCTCATTATTCCTTATATATCTGTCTCTGTTTACTACCTATTCTCTACTTATCAAAGGCACAGTACAGACTTGAAGTATTTGTTATGTAATGTGACCTAAGACGTATCCTTTGTGAATAAGAAGAACTGTATATTTGTGTGTGTATATGTAAAATTTTCAGTCATTTGCTATTTTAGTGATATAATAGATGAAAAGAAATCCCTTTTCATTACCTTAAATATAATCCTATGAATATTAAAATAGGGTATTTTGCAGCAAAGAATTTATTGCTTTAATCCTTCTATATTTTTCTTCAAAAATATTTAATACTTTGAAGACAAACCACAAATGACTAAAGCTTCTTAATATGTTTATATTAACACTATACTTTTGAGTTTTCCAGACATCTGAGACTAAAATGAGTTGATTATTTAGTTATACAGTTTAATAGTGTGGGAGTAGTATTCTGAAAGTGACATTGTGAAGGAATCAATTTAGTCTACTTCTTGATTAAATTCTTCAATCTCTATTTCTACTAGCTTCCCTCTAGTGCTATCCTGCTTTAAAACCCTTGGCTGCATGTGATCGGAACCTCCACAGGTTATCCCCTCACAATTGAAGCACAACTGGTCTGCCAATCAAATTTTTTTTTTTTTACTTTATTTTACTTTACAGTACTGTATTGGTTTTGGCATACATTGACATGAATCCGCCATGGGTGTACATGAACTCCCAAACATGAACCCCCCTCCCACCTCCCACCCCACATTATCCCTCCGGATCATCCCCATGCACCAGACCCAAGCATCCTGCATCCTGCATTGAACATAGACTGGCGATTCATTTCTTACATGATAGTATCTATATTTCAATGCTATTCTCCCAAATCATCCCACCCTCTCCCTCTCCCTCTCCCTCAGAGTCCAAAAGTCCGCTCTACACATCTGTGTCTCTTTTGCTGTCTTGCATACAGGGTCCTCATTACCATCTTTCTAAATTCCATATATATGTGTTAGTATACTGTATTGGTGTTTTTCTTTCTGGCTTACTTCACTCTGTATAATNTTTCAAATGTCTTTTATTTGAAAAAGAAAGAACCATTTTTCCTGCTATTTTTGGTTGCTAGCTTTTGTGCAATTTAATTTTGTGATACAGGTTCAAAGTCACTTGATGGAGAAATTCTAACTGGTATTTGGTCCATTGGTAATAATTAGTGGAGTTAATTAACTACATAGGATCCATTTAAAATTGTACATTCTGCCTGCCAAACACTTTAGATATTTGAGGATGGAAATTGGGCAGATAGTCTAATAGTTAAGATACCAGAAAAAAGAAAAAGATAGCCAGTAGTAAATTTTATTTCCTTACTGACTATCTTGGCCACCTATGTACATTTCACAATGAATTGTTTTGTTTTTCTCCTGGATATCCTAAAAATAAAAACTAAATAAGAAAATATTTATTTTTAAACAGTCTAATAATGGGATTACTTTTATTCCTAAAATTAACTCCCAGGTGAGCTATACATCATGTTCCATGATTCTTCATACTAATTGTTCCACATGAATCTTGTGTGTGACCCACATCTTTATTTTGATATAGAAATTTATTTGTGATTTTTTTTCTATTTGGAGTGGTAGCTTGATAGTTATTTATAGTCTGTTTTTAGAGTATATTATAAATTTTAAAGATCTATTTTTCGAAATTTGGTCATGGCTTATTAGATTATTCACAAATAGTTATATCATTTGCAAGTATGTCCTTGCATGAGGATAATAATAGTAACAAATATTATAATGTGTATATGTGACTAAGAAATCTAGCAAATTTATGGTTTCATAATTTAGGAGTTAATCGTTGTATTTTTTCCATCCCTAGTTTACGATGTCAGTTTTTAGGCACTGATTTTAGAATAAGAGCGTATATTTTTAATCTCCCTCATTATTCCTTATATATCTGTCTCTGTTTACTACCTATTCTCTACTTATCAAAGGCACAGTACAGACTTGAAGTATTTGTTATGTAATGTGACCTAAGACGTATCCTTTGTGAATAAGAAGAACTGTATATTTGTGTGTGTATATGTAAAATTTTCAGTCATTTGCTATTTTAGTGATATAATAGATGAAAAGAAATCCCTTTTCATTACCTTAAATATAATCCTATGAATATTAAAATAGGGTATTTTGCAGCAAAGAATTTATTGCTTTAATCCTTCTATATTTTTCTTCAAAAATATTTAATACTTTGAAGACAAACCACAAATGACTAAAGCTTCTTAATATGTTTATATTAACACTATACTTTTGAGTTTTCCAGACATCTGAGACTAAAATGAGTTGATTATTTAGTTATACAGTTTAATAGTGTGGGAGTAGTATTCTGAAAGTGACATTGTGAAGGAATCAATTTAGTCTACTTCTTGATTAAATTCTTCAATCTCTATTTCTACTAGCTTCCCTCTAGTGCTATCCTGCTTTAAAACCCTTGGCTGCATGTGATCGGAACCTCCACAGGTTATCCCCTCACAATTGAAGCACAACTGGTCTGCCAATCAATTTTTTTTTTTACTTTATTTTACTTTACAGTACTGTATTGGTTTTGGCATACATTGACATGAATCCGCCATGGGTGTACATGAACTCCCAAACATGAACCCCCCTCCCACCTCCCACCCCACATTATCCCTCCGGATCATCCCCATGCACCAGACCCAAGCATCCTGCATCCTGCATCGAACATAGACTGGCGATTCATTTCTTACATGATAGTATACATATTTCAATGCTATTCTCCCAAATCATCCCACCCTCTCCCTCTCCCTCTCCCTCAGAGTCCAAAAGTCCACTCTCCCTTGTGAAGTCATCATCGTTCACCAATATTAATTCGTGCTAATGGTATACAAGCAGTGAGCAAAACTTCTGCTTTATGCTCTTTATTTTCAAAGGTGGTGTAATACTGGTGCTATCAAAAGGGCACTTGAGTTCTAAACTTCCTTGGGAAAAATTACAGTGGCCACCTTGCACATAAATGTTTACATTTAAAATATCAATTGCAATAAACACTGATGATAGTAAGTGTTAAATAGTAATTGAAAGAGGTGAAGTTCTTAAATTTCTGGACTTTTTGGTGTTGTTCAGTTGCTAAGCTGTGTACGACTCTTTATGACCCCATGGGCTCTTTATGACCCCAGCACTCCAGAATTCCCTGTGCTTCACTGTCTCCTGGGGTTTGTTCAGATTTATGTCCACTGGGTCTGTGATGCTATCTAACCATCTCATCCTCTTACTGCCCTCTTCTCCTTTGCCCTCAATCTTTCCCAGCATAAGGATCTTTTCCAATGAGCTGGCTATTTGCTTCAGGTGGCCAAAGAATTGGAGCTTCAGCTTCAACATCTATCCTTCCAATGAATATTCAGGGTTGATTTCCTTTAGGATTGACTGGTTTGATCTTCTTGCAGTCCAAGGGACTCTCAAGAGTCTTCTCCAGCACCACAGTTTGAAAACATCAGTTCTTCAGCACTCAGCTTTCTTTAGTCCAGCTCTCACACAGGTACAAGACTACTAAGGACCTTTGTCAGCAAAGTGATGTCTTTGATTTTTAATATGCTGTCTAGGTTTATCTTAGCTTTCCTTCAAAGGAGGAAACATCTTTTAATTTCATGGCTGCAGTCACCATCTGCAGTGATTTAGGAGCCCAAGAAAATAAAATCGGTTATTGCTTCCACTTTTTCCCCATCCACTTGCCATGAAGTGATGGGACCTGATGCCATGATCTTTAATTTTTGAATGTTGAATTTTAAGCCAGTTTTTTCACTCTCCTCTTTCACCTTCATCAAGAGGCTCTTTAGTTTCTTTCTACTTTCTGCCATTAGAGGGGTATCATCTGCATACCTGAGGTTGTCGATATTCTCCCAGCAATCTTGAGTCCAGCTTGTGAACCACTGGAGCCCGGCAATGGATCCAGCCTGTCATTTTGCACGACATACTCTGCATGTAACTTAAATAGACTGACAATATACAACCTTGTCGTATTCCTTTCCCAAGTAACTTTAGTCATGTCCAACTCTTTGTGACCCTATGAACTTTAGCCTGCCAGGCTCCTTTGTCCATGGGATTCTCCAGGCAAGAATACTGGAGTGGGTTGCCATGCCCTCCTCCAGGGGCTATTCCGACTCAGAGATTGAACCCATATCTCTTATGTCTCCTGGATTGGCAGGTGGGTTCTTTACCACTAGCGCCACCTGGAAACCCCTTTCTGTATTATACACATCTATACTTTTATCACACATTTTAGAATTTTATACACATTTATACTTTTATTTTGTACCTTATTTTCTTGGGCTCCAAAATCACTGCAGATGGTGACTGCAGCCATGAAATTAAAAGACGCTTGCTTCTTGGAAGAACAGCTATGACACGTCGAAACCTGTATATTATCATATGTGAAACAGATCGCCAGTTCAGGTTTGATGCATGAGACAGGGTGTTTGGGGCTGGTGCACTGGGATGACTCTGAGGGATGGGATGGAGAGGGAGGTGGGAGGGGTGTTCAGGACGGGGAACACATGTATACCCATGGCTGATTCATGTAAATGTATGACAAAAACCACTACAATACTGTAAAGTAGTTAGCCTCCAATTAAAATAAATTAATTAAAAAAAAGAAAGCTATGACAAACCTAGATAGCATATTAAAAAGCTGAGACATTACTTTGCCAACAAAGGTCCATCTAGTCAAAGCTATGGTTTTTGCAGTAGTCATGTATAGATGCTAGAGTTGGACTATAAAGAAAGCTGAATGCCAAATAATTGATGCTTTTGAACTGTGGTGTTGGAGAAGCCTCTTGAGAGTCCCTTGAACTGCAAAGAGATCCAATCAGACCATCCTAAAGGAAACCAGTCCTGAATATTCATTGGAAGGACTGATGCTGAAGCTGAAACTCCAGTACTTTGGCCACCTGATGTGAAGAATTGACTCATTGGAAAAGACCCTGATGCTGGGAAAGATTGAAGGCAGGAGGAGAAGAGGATAACAGAGGATGAGATGGTTGGATGGCATCACCTACTCGGTGGACATGAGTTTGAGCATGCTCCGGGAGTTGGTGATGGACAGGGAAGCCTGGAGTGTTGCAGTCCATGGGGTTGCAAAGAAACAGACACGACTGAGGGACTGAACTGAACTGATATTTTATCAGTGCTATTAATAGTATCACTGGAACCTTAATAGAATTAATTCCATTTGTGTACCAGTATTCTGAGGTTGCTTTTTGGAATGATCTTCTGTATTTTATTCTGGTGACAATACCCCATTCTATCTTTCCTCTTTCCTAACCTATCTGCTGCTGCTGCTGCTGCTGCTGTTAAGTTGTTTCAATTATGTCTGACTCTGTGTGATCCCATAGACGGTAGCCCACCAGGCTCTGGGATTCTCCAGGCAAGAATGCTGGAGTGGGTTGCCATTGCCTTCTCCACCTAACCTACCTAGTCATCCCTATTACTTTTAGTTTGTCAGGACTGCTGAAAGCATAATGAAAATAACTAATTATTGTTTCTTTCTTTCTCTATCATCTCTACCCCTCTATCATCTCTATCCCAACTGAGAGCTTCAGTTGGGAAGATAATACACAAAATCAAAACAATTGAAAGCATGATTAAAAGAAAATAAAAATTTGATTTTCTGCTGATAAATTTAGCTTTTATCTTGTCTCTACAGCAGGAATATTATGAATATCCTTTTTATTGAAGTTTAGTTGATTTACAATATTGTATTTACTTCAGATTATAGCATAGTCAATATTTTTATAGATTATACTCCATTTAACATTATTACAAAATGGATGCTATAATTTCCTGAGCTGTACAATATAGCCTTGTTGTTTATCTACTTTATACATAGCAGTTTGTATCTCTAATCCTCTACCCCTAGCTTGCTGCTTCCCCTTCCCTCTCCCTGATGGTGACAACTACTTTATCCTCTGTATCTGTGAATCTGTTCGGTTTTGTTATATACATTCATCTTACTTTTTAGATTCCACATATAAGTGCTAACATAGAGTATTGTCTTTCTCTGACTTCTTTCACTAAGCATAATGCTTTCTCGGTTCATGAATCCGCATTGCTACAAAAGGCAAAACTTCATTCCTTTTTAAGACTGAGTAATATTTCATTATGTATTATACATTGTATATTATATATAATGACTTTAAGATTATACATAGTGTCCTTAACTATTAATATTCCTTTTGACTTTTCAAAGCTGCTTCTAAATTACCTTTGGAGCATTTGTGAATAACATATTAGTCTTATTACCAAAAGGATTTATAATATCTAGCTAAATTATTTAGAATTATACCTATTTTTTCCTTTGCATAACTCAATTTTTTCTTATAGTAGTAAATTGCTATTATTTAATAGGGTGACAATATAGTGGGAAAGTATTTTTTGATACTCGAATGCAAATGATAGTAGTACTGATCCTGAACATGGAAGTTATGTTTACTAAGTTGAAATAATGATTGCTTCTCTCATGCTATCTCCCTTTGACTTTCTCTTAAGGTTTATTAATATGCATTCTGTCTATTAAAAAGGTGCTTTTAATTGCCAGCTACAGTGGTCCCCTGTTGTCAGCCCTTTTGAATTCTCAGCTGCCTGTAAGACTTTTGACTGTACCTTTGTTTCTAGATCTTCCTTTTCTTTTCTCATCTCCCTTCCTGTGGCTTCTCAGAGCAGTCTCCCTTAGTGTTTTTTGTTTTATCCACTGGCTCCTCTTAGTCTATTTGACATTTCTATGTTTATTCCCAATATTAAAATAATTTTTATTGTTTTAAAAGTTATTAAAACAATATTTTAAAACAAGAAATTACTTGAGTTAGAAAAATCCAAGAACTATAAAAACGTATAAAGGAGGCAAACAAAACAAAACAATAGCCCCCAAAACTCACCACTTAGGAGCAAAAATTATTATTTTTGAACAGAATTAATATTATAAACAGAATACACTTCAATTATGTACATAAACAGACAAGGGTTCAGTTCAGTTCAGTTGCTCAGTCGTGTCCGACTCTTTGCTACCCCATGATCCTCAGGATGCCAGACCTCCCTGTCCATCACCAGTTCCTGGAGTTCACCCAAACCCATGTCCATTGAGTCGGTGATGCCATCCAACCATCTCATCCTCTGTCGTCCCCTTCTCCTCCTGCCCTCAATCTTTCCCAACATCAGGGTCTTTTCAAATGAGTCAGCTCTTTCCTGCATCTGATGGCCAAAAGATTGGAGTTTCAGCTTCAACATCAGTCC
>SJYX01018950.1:76575-115166 GCA_006410675.1 Oreotragus oreotragus
GATGTCTGGCTCTAGATTAGTGATCACATCCTCATGATTATCTGGGTCATGAAGATCTTTTCTGTACGGTTCTTCTGTGTATTCCTGCCACCTCTTCTTAATATCTTCTGCTTCTGTTAGGTCCATACCATTTCTATCCTTTATCGAGCCCATCTTTGCATGAAGCACTCCCTTGGTATCTGTCATATCTTTAAAAGATGTCTAGTTTTTCCCATTCTGTTGTTTTCCTCTATTTCTTTGCACTGATCACTGAGGAAGGCTTTCTTAACTCTCCTTCCTATTCTTTGGAACTCTGCATTCAGATGCTTATATCTTTCCTTTTCTCCTTTGCTTTTCTCTTCTCTTCTTTTCACAGCTATTTGTAAGGCCTCCTCAGACAGCCATTTTGCTTTTTTGCATTTCTTTTCCATGGGGATGGTCTTGATCCCTGTCTCCTGTACAATGTCACAAACCTCCGTCCATAGTTCATCAGGGACTCTTATCGATCAGATCTAGTCCCTTAAATCTATTTCTCACTTCCACTGCATAATCATAAGGGATTTGATTTAGGTCATACCTGAATGGTCTAGTGGTTTTCCCTACTTTCTTCAATTTAAGTTTGAATTTGGCAATAAGGAGTTTATGATCTGAGCCACAGTCAGCCCCTGGTCTTATTTTTGCTGATTCTATAGAGTTTCTCCATCTTTGGCTGCAAAGAATATAATCAGTCTGATTTCGGTGTTGACCATCTAGTGATGTCCATGTGTAGAGTCTTCTCTTCTCTTGTTGGAAGAGGGTGTTTGCTATGAACAGTGAGTTCTCTTGGCAAAACTCTATTAGCCTTTGCCCCACTTCATTCTTTGTTCCAAGGCCAAATTTGCCTGTTACTCCAGGTGTTTCTTATCTTACTACTTTTGCATTCCAGTCTCCTATAATGAAAAGGACATCTTTTTTGGGTGTTAGTTCTAAAAGGTCTTGTAGGTCTTCATAGAACCGTTCAACTTCAGCTTCTTCAGCATTACTGGTTGGGCCATAGACTTGGATTACTGTGACAGCTCGTATCCTACCAATTTCCCTGAAGCAAAGTGTCAAGGCTGTTCAGAAATCATAATTTAGTTAAAATGAGGTTAGGAGATCGGGAGCACAATCTTGTCTTTTGCATTCATTTTTTAAAGTATCCCAGAACATATGTTGATTTCTTTTCCTTGTAAAATAAAATAGCAAAACATAAATATTTGAAAATAATAGTGAAATTGCAAGCTTTTGTAATTACAAAAATGCATGCTCTATCTGACCTTACTTTTCTCCTGCTGTAACATGCACCTCACATTATTCCCCAAAAGTGTTCTTCTATTTTTGTGTGATTTATCTTATATTTCCCACTCCTCCATTTCCCATTCTCTAGTTTAATACTCAAGTCCTTCTCCATGAAACTTTTCTTGATTGTCAGGTTACCTTTGATTTCACTTTGTTATGAACTCCTACAGCATTTAATGCTTGATACAACACAAGAATATTAGCTTTAATACAGATTTTTTTTCTACTTTTTAGTTTCATTGCTTGCTATTTTCTTTTCTGGCATTTGATTTTTAACAGTTGCATGACTATCATTTTCTTTAAGTGCAAAGATCATATTCTATAAGCATTTCTTATTATTCCTGTTTCTTAACTGATTTTGACTAGATTCCCTTTGAGCACCCTAAACATCCAACATCAAGCTTTCTTACAATCTATCAAAATGGGGAATTCTCTTTTTCTTCCTTAGAAAATACATGTTATGAATCCTAATAGTAAGGCATAGTATCCTCCAAGATAAAAGCTAACATTGATATCTCAAGGTACAAAGTAATGTAGTTGTTATGTTTTGCTCAAGATCGTGTTATAAACGTATAAGAAATAGTATATTTTAAAATATTCCACAGTATCTTCTAAACTAGTAAACCTCAAACTGTGATTTCTCTGATGAACAACTTTAGCACATTCAAGATTTTCATTTTCTGTATAGAATAGTCACAGTCACGTGGTCTTTGGTTTTGTAATCATTACATATATGGTCTTAGCGTCAGGTGACCATGACTAGCATTGGTGTGACTCATTAATTCTTTCAGCAAAATAGCACAAGAAACAACAGGGCAGTAAGTGGTAAGTAGCCTGATAGTATCTCTTTGCAGTGTACACATGTACACACTCACTTAACGCCCTCTTGGTTTCTTTTTTTTTTTTTTTTTAATTAATTTGTAATGATGAAAGTCGTGTACAATTGCATCTTTTTTTTTTCTTTTTTTTTGTATTTATTTATTTTTTTACACGAACTCCCAAACATGAACCCCCCTCCCACCTCCCACCCCACATCTTCCCTCCAGATCATCCCCATACACCAGCCCCAAGCATCCTGCATCCTGCATTGAACATAGACTGGCAATTCATTTCTTACATGATAGTATACATATTTCAATGCTATTCTCCCAAATCATCCCTCCCTCTCCCTCTCCCTCTCCTTCTCCCTCAGAGTCCATAAGTCCGCTCTACACATCTGTATCTCTTTTGCTGTCTTGCATACAGGGTCCTCATTACCATCTTTCTAAATTCCATATATATGTGTTAGTATACTGTATTGGTGTTTTTCTTTCTGGCTTACTTCACTCTGTATAATTGGTTCCAGTTTCATCCATCTTATTAGAACTGATTCAAATGTATTCTTTTTAATGGCTGAGTAATACTCCATTGTGTATATATACCACAGCTTTCTTATCCATTCATCCGCTGATGGACATCTAGGTTGTTTCCATGTCCTGGCTATTATAAACAGTGCTGCAATGAACATTGGGGTACATGTGTCTCTTTCTATTCTGGTTTCCTCGGTGTGTATGCCCAGCAGTGGGATTGCTGGGTCATAAGGCAGTTCTATTTGCAATTTCTTAAGGAATCTCCACACTGTTCTCCATAGTGGCTGTACTAGTTTGCATTCCCACCAACAGTGTAAAAGGGTTCCCTTTTCTCCACACCCTCTCCAGCATTTATTGCTTGCAGACTTTTGGATCGCAGCCATTCTGACTGGTGTGAAGTGGTATCTCATTGTGGTCTTGATTTGCATTTCTCTGATAATGAGTGACGTTGAGCATCTTTTCATGTGTTTGTTAGCCATCCGTATGTCTTCTTTGGAGAAATGTCTATTTAGTTCTTTGGCCCATTTTTTGATTGGGTCGTTTATTTTTCTGGAATTGAGCTGTATAAGTTGCTTGTATATTTTTGAGATTAGTTGTTTGTCAGTTGCTTCATTTGCTATTATTTTCTCCCATTCAGAGGGTTGTCTTTTCACCTTGCTTATAGTTTCCTTTGTTGTGCAGAAGCTTTTAATTTTAATTAGATCCCATTTGTTTATATTTGCTTTTATTTCCAGTATTCTGGGAGGCGGATCATTGAGGATCCTGCTGTGATTTATGTCGGAGAGTGTTTTGCCTATGTTCTCCTCTAGGAGTTTTATAGTTTCTGGTCTTACATTTAGATCTTTAATCCATTTTGAGTTTATTTTTGTGTGTGGTGTTAGAAAGTGATCTAGTTTCATTCTTTTACAAGTGGTTGACCAGTTTTCCCAGCACCACTTGTTAAAGAGATTGTCTTTACTCCATTGTATATTCTTGCCTCCTTTGTCAAAGATAAGGTGTCCATATGTGTGTGGATTTATCTCTGGGCTTTCTATTTTGTTCCATTGATCTATATTTCTGTCTTTGTGCCAGTACCACACTGTCTTGATGACTGTGGCTTTGTAGTAGAGCCTGAAGTCAGGTAAGTTGATTCCTCCAGTTCCATTCTTCTTTCTCAAAATTGCTTTGGCTATTCGAGGTTTTTTGTATTTCCATACAAATCTTGAAATTATTTGTTCTAGTTCTGTGAAAAATACCGCTGGTAGCTTGATAGGGATTGCATTGAATCTGTAGATTGCTTTGGGTAATATATTCATTTTCACTATATTGATTCTTCCAATCCATGAACATGGTATATTTCTCCATCTATTAGTGTCCTCTTTGATTTCTTTCATCAGTGTTTTATAGTTTTCTATATATAAGTCTTTAGTTTCTTTAGGTAGATATATTCCTAAGTATTTTATTCTTTTCGTTGCAATGGTGAATGGAATTGTTTCCTTAATTTCTTTTTCTACTTTCTCATTATTAGTGTATAGGAATGCAAGGGATTTCTGTGTGTTGATTTTATATCCTGCAACTTTACTATATTCATTGATTAGCTCTAGTAATTTTCTGGTGGAGTCTTTAGGGTTTTCTATGTAGAGGATCATGTCATCTGCAAACAGTGAGAGTTTTACTTCTTCTTTTCCAGTTTGGATTCCTTTTATTTCTTTTTCTGCTCTGATTGCTGTGGCCAAAACTTCCAGAACTATGTTGAATAGTAGCGGTGAAAGTGGACATCCTTGTCTTGTTCCTGACTTTAGGGGAAATGCTTTCAATTTTTCACCATTGAGGATAATGTTTGCTGTCTTGCTCGCTACAGCTCTAATCTCAGAAGAGAATTTCTGGTGGACTTACAGCTCCCTGATGTGCTATGATAAATGATGCCTTGTTGTGTTTTCTGATTCTGTTAGCGTATCCATGGAATTAAAGATCACATGCTTATTCAGCTTAATGTACTTGACCTTTTCCCATGATTGACACGTCTAAATAAATGGCTGTAGCAACTCAGTAATTATGCACCAGCTGTGTTATATTCATTTCACAGAAAAAACACACAGTTCTCTTCAAGAGTAGATAGCTTGACCCCTTTCCTGCCAGCCAAATAAAGCAGAGTAGTTAATTATTATTATTATGAGCCATAGTAGAATTCCTTTCCATCCCCAAGTGCATCTCTTTTCTCAAAGCATTTTGTAAACACTCAGTATACTATGACCACGGACACATAAAGTGTTGTTTCAGTACTGGTATTTCTTACATAATGAAAATATTTACAATAATTCTGGACCTGCTCAATATTCCACACAATATAAGGGTCAGAAATCCAGGATTCGTTAACAAGATTTGTGTTCAGAAAGCAGTATTACTTTTAATGAACCCTTTGTTTTTCTAATGGGGAAACTATTTTCCCTCAACTGACATACAAGTAAATTTCAAATAAATTCTTGTGTTCGGTGCTTATTTCTTTTAATAGCAGTGTTGCATTCTCACTTCTTTAAAATATATTCTTATCTAAGTTTTTATTAAATTGGGTTTTTTAACATTATGTAAAGTTAATTCTTATTGACCATTTTGATGAATTTAAGAAATGCTCATTGGAAACAATTCCTTTTTAAAATAAAATTCTGGACTTTATCATAAAATAAAAATTGTTCTGTATCTAATCTTAAAAAATAATTCCAGTTATGTTTAATAAGTCATTTCAGAACCATGTCATTTATCACTAAGTTTCTTGAATTCTTTATCTTCTTATGTGGTGTCTATTAAATTTTGAATATAATATTGTAGGAAAATTTTATGATAACGTTAACCTGGAAATGTTACTTATATATGTTTTTCTACAGAGTGTAAGGTGTTTCTCTAATTTCTTAGGCCAGGCTTTATATAGTTAGGATTAGAAAAGTTGGCAGTATATCGAAAAGCTGGAAGACAATGAAATAAGACAGAAAATTTGTCTTCATCTTTCTTTAAGCCATTCAAAGTGAGTAGCATGAAGGGGGAAGGGAACTAACCCGTGTCTACTATGTGATACAACATGTTAAGTATTTTATACCAGTTATATTATCTCATATAATCTTTGTAGAAAATCCCCTAAATCTATTGATAATTTTTAATGCATATAATATTTAATTCATCCTAAAATCAAGCACAACATTACTGTATCAAAGGAGGACTATTATTATTTAGCAGCAGTAACCACATTTGTTCTTCACACCCCATTCTTCCCCTTCAGCATAATGAGATGAGAACCAGATGGTAATATGCATAGAAGGGGAACCCCAAACTAAATCTATTGATAATTTTTAATGCATATAATATTTAATTCATCCTAAAATCAAGCACAACATTACTGTATCAAAGGAGGACTATTATTATTTAGCAGCAGTAACCACATTTGTTCTTCACACCCCATTCTTCCCCTTCAGCATAATGAGATGAGAACCAGATGGTAATATGCATAGAAGGGGAACCCCAAAATTATGAATCTGGAAATTTATATAGGAACTACTATAGAACAATCTTTTTCTACCTTGAGAGGCAGATAAATCTTTTCTACCTTATGTAAAAAAATCTCAGGGAAGATAAGGGTTAGATCCCCAGTTTAAACCCTTTGGAATACAAACCAGTAGCTCTTGGACTTTTATTATCTTTTGAAATGTAAACATATAAACCTGGGAGATAAGTGTCTATATCTCTTTGAAGGTCTATATTTTTTAGACAATCTTTAACTTTCAAAATTTACCCTTTAACCTAGGTTTCAGTTTATTTGGTGTATAAGTCTCTAACCATACAGATAATATTTTCTCTATTTCATAGCCATGAATTGTGGCAATTTCAGTATTATTGCACTGAAATTTGTGGCCATTAACTTTGTTTCTATTCTTAAGTTTTTTAGTGTGTTTAGTAGCGTAATGCATCATTTTGTCTGTTATCTATCCATTTTACTAAAAATGAAAAGATTTATATGTTCAATAAAAATTTTTTAAGCATTAGAAACTATTGAGCACCATTCTAGATACTTGGGATACATCAGTGAACAAATTAGAGATCCCTGCTCTTCTGAAATTTAAAAACTTTCAGAAGAAACTAGAAATTCAAATCTAAACATTTATTATGCTTATGTAAATAACTTAGTATAGAAAGTTCCTGGGTGGCAGTGAGAATGCCAAGGAAGCCAGTGTGGCTGGAATGGAGTGATGAGGGAGTCAGCAGGGGAGGCGATGGAAGAGCTGGCAGGAATGGGGAAATCTCAGGGGACATGCGGATCTCAGAGGGTCTCATAGAGTGTTGGAGAAACCTTGGCATTTTCTGTGAGTGAAACAGGTTAGCAGAAGATTTAGCTGAGGAATGACATAACTAACCTGCCTTTTAAGAGGGCTACATTAGCTGCTGCATTTAAAACAGATTGTAGGGGTTAAAGGTAGACACAAGAAGACCTGTGTGGAGGCTAATGCAGTAATTCTGGTTGGGTGTCATGTGGCCTGACCAGAGTAGTGAAATGAAATAATAAGCAGACAAATTTTGGATATAGTTTGAAAGTTGTCCCAACAGATTTTCCAGTGGATTTGGTTGTAAGCTTAAGAAGAGAGGTAAAAAATAATTCCAAGGTTTTTGTCCTGAGTAACTTGACAAATGTTTTATCATCGACTGAGATAGACAAGATTCTTATATGTTCATTTAAACCCAACCTAAATATATCTCCAACTCTGTTTCCTCTTGTTATTGTTGTCCAGTTGCTAGGTCATGTCCAGCTCTTTTTGTAGTCCCATGGACGGTAGCCTGCCAGGCTCCTCTGTCTGTGGGATTTTCCAAGCAAGAGTACTGGAGTGGGCTGCCATATCCTTCTCCTGGGCATCTTCCCTACTAGGGATTGAACCCGTGCCTCTTGCATTGGCATATGGATTCTTTACCACTGAGCCACCAGGGAAGCCCCTATTTCCTCTTAGCTTCCCCAAAATGTTTCCAGATACACAATGCCCCCTCCCCATTGTGAAGGTATTTTATATTTACAAATTTTCCTAAAATATATGACTGTGAGAACACAATTTTTTTTTAAAATTAAAAGACTTCACTTTTCAGAGCAGTTTTAGGTCTGGGGAGATTATACAGAAAATACAGAGTTCCCATATGCTCTTTCTCTCCCTTGCACACCGTTTTCCTATTATTAACATTTTGCATTAGTGCAGTACATTTGTTACAAATGATAAACCAATATCAATAGATTATTATTAACTAAACCCCATAGTTGACGTTTGGATTTACTCTTTGTTTTGTATATTTCTGTGAGTTTTGGGAAGTGTACAATATTACATATACATCATTACAGTATCATCCAAGATGGTATCACTTCTGTAAAAATGCCTGATACTCCACCTCTTCATCCCTAATCCTGCTCCCTGAACCCCTGGAATCTCTGACATTTTTAACTGTCTCTGTGGTTTTACCATTTCCAGAATGTCATATACAGGTTAACATCTTAGAATATATTGCTTTTTCACTGACTTCTTTCACTCAGCAGTATGAATGTAAGTTTCCTCTGTGTCTTTGTTGTTGCTGATACTCCATTGCATGGATGTACCACAGTTTGTTTATTCACTCACCTAGTAAAGGACGGAGAAGACAGTGGCACCCCACTCCAGTACTCTTGCCTGGAGAATCCCATGGACAGAAGAGCCTGGTGGGCTGCAGTCCATGGGGTCGCTAGGAGTCGGACACAACTGAGCAACTTCACTTTCACTTTTCACTTTCATACACTGGAGAAGGAAATGGCAACCCACTCCAGTGTTCTTGCCTGGAGAATCCCAGGAACGGGGGAGCCTGGTGGGCTGCCGTCTTTGGGGTAGCAGAGTTGGACACGACTGAAGCGACTTAGCAGCAGCAGCAACAGCAGTAAAGGACATCTTGGTTGTTTCCTGGTTTTTGATGATTATAAAAAAAGCTGCTATAACAATTTGTGTGCACGCTTTTGCATGGGCATTAGTTTTCAACTCAGTTTCAAATGGCTAGTGAGTAAAATAGCACTTAGATTAGGATCTAGACACAGGCCTTACACCTTTCACAAAAATTAACCCAAAATGGATCACTTACCTAATGTAAAACAAAATTATACAACTTCTAGAAGATGACATAGGAGAAAATCTAGGTGACCTTGAGCTGGGAGGTGACTTCTTATATGCAACAACAAAAAGCACAATCCATGAAAATATCTTGATAAATTAGACTTCTTTAAAATGAAAACTTCTACTCTGTGAAAGACACTGTTACGGGATTGAAAAGACAAGCTGCAGACAGGAGAATACACTTGCAGAAGATAACTGATAAAGGACTGTTACCCCAAATACACAAAAAACTCTTAAAATTCAACAAGAAGAAAATAATCCAGTTACAAAATAGGAAAGGATCTGAAATCTCAGCAGAGAAGATATATAGATGGTAAATAAGCATATAAAAAGATGCTCAACATCATATGTCATTAGGGAATTGCAAGTTAAAGCAATTAGATACCATTACACATCTATCAGAATGGCTAAAATCCAAAACATTGACATCATCAAATGTTGGCAAGGATGTGGTGCAACAGGATCTCTCATTCTTTGCTCACTGGAATGAAAAATGGTACAACTACCTTGGAAGATAGTCTGGTAGTTTCCAATGAAGGTAAGCCTAAATTTACCATATAATCCATCAATTAAACTAATAGTGAAAACCCCAAATGAGTCTTTACTTTTTAACCAACCCTGTAGGATTCTGTGTCAGGAAATTCCTTCAGAGTGTTCTTTCTTTTCTGAAGTAAAATGTTAGGTCAGCTCTGTGTCTTGACATTCTCTTCTTATCTGAATATATTTGGATATAGTTTGATTGTTTATTTCAGCCTTGACCTGGCAACTTCTTAGGATGTCACTTCTGGCAATTGCCAATGATATTCACATTCTACAAACAAAGGCAATATTCATTACCCTCAAATCAAAGGCAATATTCATTACCCTCAACCACACCCTCTGGACTGGCCGGTCAGGTCCACGATTCTCCTTACCTTTGTCTGGTAATCAGTTCAGTTCAGTTCAGTTTCTCAGTTGTGTCCATCTCTTTGCGACCCCATGGACTGTCCGGTAATGGCTTTCTTGATTAACAATTGTTAGAAACCTTTTCAACCTTTAAGGCTTAGCTCTAGGAAATAGTCACTGTCTAAACTTATACAACTTTTATTCATTTCCCTATCCACTGAAACTGCTCTCAAGAAAGTTACAGATAAACATTAATTTCCAAATGTAATAGCTAATTTTTAGTCAATTTTGTTTGACTCCTTTATAGCATATAAGCTGGTAACTCTCACCTTCTTAAAACTCTTTTCCTTTGGTTTCTTTAAAATTTTTTAAAATTGTGAGCTGAAGCATACATATGGAAAAGTGCACAAAGTTTAACAAATATTTTTAAAGCAAAAACTTATATCATGAAACAGAACATTTTTAGCACCCAGAAACTTTTCCTTTGGAAAGAAGCAAGTGTCTAATCTCTCATGTTTAATTTAATTGGAAATTCGTGTCTTCATTTTTTTTTATTGTTTCTTAAGTCTTTGATTTTTTTATTATTTCTTAAGTCTTTGATTTTTTTTATTGTTTCTTAAGTCTTTGATTTTTTTCTGTAACTCTGTTGTGTTTTATGCAAGTCTCAATCTTTGTTGCTTTATACCTTCTCCATGATCAATAGCCTTCAACCTCCTAGAGTAGACGATTACAATGTAGTGATGTCCAAGTAATTGTGGGAGGGGGGTTCATGTTTGGGAGTTCGTGTATTTGATTTTTTTATTATTTCTTAAGTCTTTGATTTTTTTTATTGTTTCTTAAGTCTTTGAATTTTTCTGTAACTCTGTTGTGTTTTATGCAAGTCTCAATCTTTGTTGCTTTATACCTTCTCCATGATCAATAGCCTTCAACCTCCTAGAGTAGACGATTACAATGTAGTGATGTCCAAGTAATTGTGGGAGGGGGGTTCATGTTTGGGAGTTCGTGTTAAAAAATAAATACAAAAAAAAATAAAATAAAATAAAGCAAAAAAAAAATTATTGATGTTAAATGCCAATGTTTGTGACTTATTTTAAATATTTAACTTTGTGGTATGTCCTGTTAAGGTAAGTTCTCCTTCCTAGAGCTTCCTCAAAAGGTTTTTTTTGTTTGTTTTAATTAATTCATTAAAATTTTATTTCTATATGTTTTAAAGGTTACAGCTCATTTACAGTTATTACAAAATACTGGCTATATTCCCTGTGTCGTCCAGTACATCTCTTAGCCTATGTTATGTCCAATAGTTTGTAGCTTCCACTCCCTCTCTTCTATATTCCCCCCACCATTGGTAACTGCTAGTTTGTTCTCTATATCTGTGAATCTGCTTCACTAGTTTGTTGTATTTTAGTTTCCACATATAAGAGATATCCTACAGTATTTGTCTTTCTCTGTCTGACTTATTTCACTTAGCACAACGCCTTCCAGATCCATCCATGTTGTTGCAAATGGCAAAATTTCATTCTTTTTGATGGCTAAGTAGTATTTCATTGTGTGTTTGTGTGTGTGTATACACACACAGGACTTTCCTGATGGCTCAGTGATAAGAAATTAACCTGTAATATAGGAGATGCATGAGAGGAGTCTTTGATCCCTTAGTCGGGAAGATCCCTTGGAGGAGGGCATGGAAACCCACTCCAGTATTCTTGCTTGGAGAATCCCATGGACAGCGGAGCCTAGCAGGCTACAGTCCATAGGGTTGGAAAGAATTGGATATGACTGAAGTGCGTGAACACACACACACACAGATATATATCACAACTTTATTCATTCATCTGCTGATGGATACAGGTTACTTTCATATCTTGGCAATTGTAAATAATGCTGGTTATTTTTATTAAAAGTTTTTCTGTGAATATTTTAGATTGTTCCAGTTCTGTTAAAATAATGATGTTAGAAATTTTCAATTTTTTCAGTATATAGATTGAATCATGTCTTTTTGAGGGGGTGGGTTCACATCTTCAAATTGATTCTAATATATACATTCAGAGCAATATACCACACTTGTGAATGTTAGTTTTTATATAAATTGGAGAAGGCTGAAACCAGCTGATTTGTAAGAATAAAATAATGTCTTATGTATATTTGCATCCCTGATACCCATCACAATACCATTCAATAAGTTGTTTGTTTCAGTAAACATTTGCTAGGCATCTGTTATATGCTAGGCACTGTGTCAGGTGACAAAGATACAAAATAACTGACACATGGACCTTCCCCAGAGAAGATTCATAAGAAAACTACTTATAAGAAAACAACTATGATCAAGTGCTTTGATGTATATGATTAAGCACCAGAGGATCCTAAGGGGAAAAACGGTCATGTATATTTAGACTGAGAAAGTATGAAAAGTCTCATACATGGCATAATCCTAAGACTTGGGAGATGAGTTAGGTATTCATCAAGAAAGACAAAGATATTTCATACGGTTTGGAGAACAGTACCAACATTAAGTGAAAGAGAGACTTGAGAACACCTGGCAATTTAGGAATGAAAGGATACATGCTGCCTTATCCTGTGTGTGGCAGAGTGGAAGCCTAGAGAAATAGGCAGATGTCTGCTATTGTTTGGCTTTATAGATACTAAAAGCTTTATCCTTTAGGCAACAGAAAGCAATCAATGAGTCTAAAACAGGAGAGTAATGTAGTCAGATTTGCATTTTGGGAAAAAATGGCATCAGTGTTCAGAATGGGGCAAGATTGTAATTAGAGAAGAACATGCTAAGGAGAATGCTCTAATAGTCCTGGTGAGAGATGAGGGTCCAAATTAAGACAGCGACACCAGTGATACTGAAGAGAGGATGAATTAATGAGATGTAAAAGAGGACCTGGTTACAAACTGGACGTGCTTTGAGATGACTGGACAGATCTTGCATTTACTGAGATAGATGTTGGATAGATGATACTTGGGGGACAAAGTAAAGGATGAGTTCCATGGAATTTAACATTGCTTATGGAAGGATGTCTAATGGATGGTTATGTAAGTCTACAGTGTAAGAGAGAATTGGTGTCAAATCCTGGGGATCCCAATCTTGAATGAATAAATAGAAGGGGAGCCAGAAAAGTAAACTAATTTGAGCAAAAAAGAAAAATAAAGGAGGAGGATGACCTAGAGAAAGTTAAATCATAGAGAAGAGAATGGTCAATAGTATCAAGTGCCACAGATAGAAACAGTAGAGCCTAAAAATTCCACAGGATTTGACATTACTAGGATCTTGGTGAAATCTGTTTTAATTAGAGATAATGATCGTTTCACACACTTAACTGTGAAGGGAAGTGAACTGGTAAAATAACTGGTTAGTTAAGTGCAGGGAGAAAATAGAACAAACAATTTTTAATGAAAAAAAATAAAATTATAAATTATGGGGAATAGACACAGGGGATTATTGTGACAGTTAATAAAATAATGGTGGTTATAAACTACTGTGTAACCAAATACTTAGTACTGTAGTTGTTAGATAGACCTATGCACCAAAGCGCAGTGCTAAGCTGCAAGCTTATCACATCATAAATACTCAAGAACCACTTAATGGATTGAATTGTATTGGGTTTCCAGTAACAAGCAAATAATCATCTTCTGTGCCTTGGAATAATTCAAAGCTTAATTTGTGTATTTACTTCTGATAAAGGTCATCGGACACTATTTATTGGAGTTCATGTGCCCCTGGGAGGAAGAAAAAGCCATCGACGTCACAGGCATCGTGGTCATAAACACAGAAAGAGAGACAGAGAAAGAGATTCAGGACTGGAGGATGGAAGGGAGTCACCTTCCTTTGGTAAGAATCTTCCTCTTCGTTTTAATTAAATTTATCATTGTAATATTATACTTGTTTAGACAATCCATAATTAGCAGTAATGCTTCATACTCAAAATTGTTTATACCTTTATAAAAGATGTTGGGCAGATTGGGGAAAAGTGGAAGAGAGAATGTTTAATCTTTTTCTTTTGTGCATCTGTTTTGAGAAGGTGAGAATTAGCTTAGATTTGTGATTGAGGAAATACACCTAAGTAGTAGAATTTATTGTATTAATTCTTGATAATTTATACAAATAATAGTGCTTGCTCTAAGTAGTTTGAAAATCTAGACAGAAATGTCCTTATCGAGTTCCCATTTAAACTACCGCTGATGCTCTCCAAATTTCACTCTTAAGATGTGAAGTTTCTACTATTTTAAATGTTATTCTTTTGAAAGTGTACAGTTGACCTTTGAACAATACAGATTTGAAGTTGGAGTGTCTACTTGTGCATGAATTTTTTTTTTCAATAGTAAATGCCACACCACTACATTGTTCGTGGTTGGTTGAATCCATGGATATGGAATTATGAGTAACCATAAATCATATATGAATTTTCAGCTGGGAGGAAGATCAGTTCCCCTAGTTCTCACATTGTTCATGGGTCAACTGTATACAGAATATCAAAGCAATGTGATATGCAAGGTACTAACAATTCCTGAGTGCCATGAGAGTCTGTGTATATGACATAATTAAGAACTTGACCTTCAGTTGTCTGACCGTCCCACTTCCTATGACCTCCTTCACTGTGCCTTGTTCACTTACTCATCTGTAGTCATGCCTCTCGGAAGTCACTAATGTATTCATTTTGCTCTCTGACCACAGCTTCTCTCATTTGCTTGGCCTCTCTCCTTTTTTTCTATCCATGTTAGTTATTTTCTTATCCTACTCTGATTTCATGGCCAATTTTAGTAGTACTTTTGCTAGTATTCTAAATTACCTTAGGTTCCCTGTTTTAGTTTTATCCGTACCTCCACCTCTACCTTAAAAACCATATTTATGTTGGGGTTCCTCCATGTGCCTGCTTGCCCTGGTAGTCATGCTCTGCAAGATGTAGTCATTCAACAGGCAGATTGTAGCAATTTATATTCATTACTCAAGTGGGAATTCCCCAGTGGTCCAGTGGTTAGAACTCAGCGCTTTCACTGTCAAGATGGGTTTGATCCATGGTCAGCACAGGTATGCCAAAAAAAAAAAGTTAGTAACGTCAACTTTCAACCCTTTCTCCCAATTCTATTGCATTTTTTCAATTTTTGTAATAATTATTTTTCAATCTCCTTCATCTGTCTCTTAACACCTCTTTTTTCATAGTCACTTAGCAGCTGCTTTCTACTTCAAAAGGAAAATATGTCATCAGAAAGAATTCACTCACCTTCCCTCTCATACAGACATAAACATATACCTATATATGCATCTATGTTTTTTCCACTTTAACAATAATGGAGTTTTCTTTTCAATTATGTTTATTTCCTATTCCGTCCCACCTGGAAATTTACACAATTTATAATCTAGTTGATTTCTTCTTCTCAACTGGATTATTCTTGTCACCTGTCCTTCCAACTACCTCAAACCCACATTCCCCCACCAGATTGTATTCAAATATGAGGTTAAGTTAGCATATGAAGTTTGGGGTAACAATTTTACTTTTAATACTCTATAGGCATTGGTTGGAGAAGAAAATGGCAACCCACTCCAGTGTTCTTGCCTGGAGAATCCCAGGGACGGGGGAGCCTGGTGGGCTGCCGTCTATGGGGTTGCACAGAGTCGGACACGACTGAAGCGACTTAGCAGCAGCAGCTGCAGGCATTGGTTTATTCAATACCTGGTTTTGCTAAGTGTTGCAGAGAAGTTTTTGGTCTCTATATTTTTTCATTTTTAAAATTTATTTCTTTTAAGCTTGAATGCTTATAGACAGGTTGTTTTTTTTTTTTTTTTGCATTCTCTTATTTAAGAAAACTTGCTAAGATAGGCCTAATGGTGAATATATTAAAACGCCTTTACAGTCTGCACACACTGATGTATTCCATTTAGAGAACATGTTCTTGTCTTTTCTGATTTTGTTCCACTTACTTTGGTCTATTCTTTGTGAATTATTAATACATCTGCATCTTGGATTTATGATATCTGCTCTTTGTCCTTTTTTTGTAGCTTGAAGTTAGTTTCTCGTTATTCATTTGATTATCTGCAGTATCAGTTCTGCATTTTACTACTTCTATTAGGGGTTTGATTTTGTTGTTGTATTTTTAGTTTTCTTGAGTTAATTTCTTATCTCATATGATTTTTCTTTACATTTCCTCATATCCTTTCCTAGATTTTGGTTTTCCTGCTTGATGAGCTTCCCCGGTGGCTCAGATAGTAAAGAATCTGCCTGGAATGCAGGAAACCCAGGTTTGATCCGTGGGTTGGGAAGATCCCCCTGGATAAGGGAATGGCAACCCACTGCAGTATTCTTCTTTTGTTTTTTAATTATTTATTTTAGTTTTGGCTGCACTGGGTCTTCCTTGCTTTGTGGCCTTTCTCTAATTGAGAGAGTGAGGGCTACTCTTTGTTGCGGCTCACAGGCTTAATTGCTCTGCAGCACGTGGATTCTTCCCGGACCAGGGATCTAACCCATGTCCCAGCAGGGTTGGCAGGCGTGTTCTTAACCACTGGCCCATCAGGGAAGTCCCCAGTCCAGTATTCTCGCCTGGAGAATCCCGTGGACAGAGGAGCCTGACCGGCTACAGCCCCTGGGGTCGCAAAGCGTGAAACATCACTAACGACTAACACTGTTCTTGCTTGAGAGCCTGTGTTTTTAGTCCTTTTATGGGCTCCAGTATTTCTGGGCTTTTTCTTTTGTTTCTGAAGCAGATAATTTTCAGAGGTATGATCTTCTTTTGGGCCATCAAGATTATTTTGACTTTCCATTGATTTGTAGTATTTTTACAGGCTCCCAGATTTTTTTCTTTTTACTCGGCAAAGATATCCATACTATATATGTCCAGCTTTATCCTAAGAGTGCTTACAGAGACAGTGCCCTCCGTGTGCTGTTTGTCTCCATTGCTGTGTATAGTTATGGGCATTACAATTCCCCAGATATATTGTACTTATGTCAGAGGTAGATCGATTGATAGTGGGGAGTATATAAAGAAAAATACTCTGAGTCTCCTACACTAGCATGTTGGAAGGATGGTCATCTCTGAATCAGCGGGCAGAGAGTGGAGGTACGAAAGTGTCTCCCACATTTTTAGGGTTTTTTGTTTCATGAAGTGGGGTCTGGGAGTATGATAAGGACAAAGCTGGGTAGATTTCTCTTTATCTAGCTCCATAGGTGTAGTTAGGAGAGGCTCCCACGTAAACTCTAAGAATGGAATATCTGTTGGGATTAGCTTTCACGGTTACTTTGAGTTTTCATTCTCTTCTAATATTGGAGAAAATATATTCACATTATCTTAGAAGTGATTAGTAAACAAACAAAAATAAGCTTGTTTCATGTAGTTGGATACATTATGTCAGTTTTTCTAGAACAGAAGCTCTCACCTTTAAAACCCAGGAATTTAAAAAACATTTTGATGGCCACATCTCATACTGATCAGAATCTCTGCGGGTGGGGCATAGGTATTTTTGAAAGTACCTCAGGTGATTCAAAGCCAAAATTGAGATCCACTATTCTAGATACTTTGCTATTCAAAGTGTGGTTCATGAGCCAGCAATATTAACATCACATGTGAGCTTAGAAATACAGAATCTGATACCCATTCCTAGACCTATTGAATAGGAATCCATGCATTAACGACAACCTTAGGTAATTTATATGCCAATTAAAATTAGACAGACTCTAGAATATTGCTTGTCAAATCTTGTTACATGTTAGAGTCACATGAAGAGCTCTTAAAAAATATTGACGGTCAAAGACTTTTATTTACTTAATTTTGAGTGTTTCTCTAGGCCCTGGTATTTTTTAAAAAGTACCCAGGTGATTTAATATCCAGCAAGGATCAAGAGCCATTGATCTTAAGAGAGTCCTGCCTCTTTATTTGGTGAAACTTGGCAATAAGTCAGGTGAGCCAGAGTCTCTCTCTGTTGTGTCAGCCACTGTTTTGGGATGCCACCTATTCCTTCCTCCTCCAACCATCTGAGTGTCTTTTGATATTGAGGCCTAAGATGTGTTTTATCAGGGACAGATGTTTGGCACTCTGGTGATCTCTAAGCAGTAGAACTTCCTAGATTTCACGTTTTCTTCAGTTTCTTCAGGACTAGTAAACTGCTTTTATTCCCATTCCATAGTCAGTTTAAATGCCTTGATAATTTAGTTCTCAGCTACATGCTAAGACTGAAACCATGTTATGAACACCATTCCCTTGACTTGTGTTTTGATATTCAGCATAGTGTGAATATATGTGATTTCTATTCTGAAGGCTTTGAAGAAAACTTTCTGACTACTTAAGAAATACTTATTTTACTTGGAAAGATTTCGAAGAAAATCTTTTGAATGCATGCCTACAAGTGCTTTAAAATGATTAAAAGTTCAGCTTCCAAAGAGGTATGGGTTAGAGGAGAGTGTGAGGAAGAATCAGGTTCCTCTGGTAGGCTTCCAGAGGTTTTATATTGTAAATTGGAGTGTGTGTCTATGGAGACATGGAATAATGTGGACTCATGTTTTGGAGCAACGATCAATTTAACAAAAAGATTTAGTGTAAATGTTTGAATTTTGGCACTCCTAAAAATTTTGTTTCTCCAGTGTATGAGAAACATGCAGAATCCCATATTATTATATGACCCTGTCACACAAAGCAATGCTGTTAGGAACCTGATTGTGTTAGTGCTGCATCCAGGGGAAACTGAGCAGACCTTACTGAAGCCAAAGAGCCTGCTCGAGTCACAGGCCTGGGATAGCTGGGTCTGTTCCACCAGGGCCCATGGCTGGAAAGTGATTTCTAGTTAAGTCCAAAGACAGACCCAGTTTTTTGGCTGTGCAGTAATGGTGGTGGGGATACTTTGAATATGCAGAAAACTTTTTTTTTTTTTTTCATTTTTTTCTTCTTTTTTATATTCTACTTTTATCTTAGTTTTACAAACCCTTGTGTTGAGGGCTGACTTTCAATAGATCACAGCGAGTGAGCTGCTCTGCTATGAACGAAACCCCGACCCAGAAGCAGGTCATCTACGAATGGTTTAGCACCGAGTTGCCCATGAACATGGGGTGCCTGACGGGTGAGGGGGAGGCCACCTTGCTGGCCATGCCCTACAGAAAACTTTTGATTCTTGAAGTTAAATTCAACCTACTTTTGTTACTTCACTTAAACACAATTGTTTGTATAAGAATGTGATGATTAATTCATTTTTCTTCATACTGTAATCAATTTCCTGCTGACAGAAAACTGCTAAAACTTTCCCTCTTGTTATTTTTAATGTCATCTTTCATTCACCTAATATAATTTAAAATTATATTTTCAACTGGTACCATGGGTGAGTTGTTTAAAAATAAGTTTGAAGCGTAAGCTTGAAGTCAGTGAAAATATAAAAGATACTGAGGGAAATTTAGAACACTTTAATGTTAATTTGCTCCTCAGCCTCCCAACAAAGAATATAACAGGAATATGTACATTATAATTAGTGTATAAGTACTAGAAATGAATACTAAAGATATATACTTTATTAAATGCTTATTTAAAATATGGTACTCAAAGGTACTATGTGAATTAACACAACCCTAAAATTAAGCTTGGGATTTTTCTTTTCTTAGATGTTAAATTGTATACATGCTTTAGGAAAAATGAAGCAAATACAGAAAATATCTAAGTTCAAATCTGTTTGTTGATAGCAATGGCTTTCTCTTCCTATTTAACTCGCAGCTGGCTGATAGATGAGAATATCAATTTTTAAAAAATATTTGTAATAAATTATAACACGAATATTTATAAATGTTAAAACAGAAATGCACATGTACAACTCAATGGTTTATCACAGAGAAACGTCTGTGTAACCGTTAACTTGGCTAGTGCTCCAGAAACCCACTTTGTCCTCACTCCCAGTTCCTACTCTCTCCCTTCTCCCCAAAAGGATCTCTAGTCTGTCTTCTTACACTAGGTGTCCTGCCTATTTTTGAATTTTTTATAAGTGAAGTCATACAGGAGGTATATGTGTCTTGATCAGTTGCTCAACAGTGTGTTAGCGGGATTCAAAATGTGTTTGACTGTAGCTTTGGTTTATTTGGGCTTCCCTGGTGGCTCAGAGGTTAAAGCGTCTGCCTGGAATGCGGGAGACCTGGGTTTGATCCCGGGTCGGGAAGATCCCCTGGAGAAGGAAATGGCAACCCACTCCAGTACTCTTGCCTGGAGAATCCCATGGAGGGAGGAGCCTGGTAGGCTACAGCCCATGGGATTGCGAAGAGTCAGACACGACTTCACTTTCACTTTGGTTTATTCATTTTTATTATGGCATAGTGTTCATTNCCCACTCCAGTACTCTTGCCTGGAGAATCCCATGGAGGGAGGAGCCTGGTAGGCTACAGCCCATGGGATTGCGAAGAGTCAGACACGACTTCACTTTCACTTTGGTTTATTCATTTTTATTATGGCATAGTGTTCATTCATTTGTAAATACCATGCATTCTACTGTTTATGGACATTTAGATCATTTAATTTTTGGAGATATTACTATGAAGAACAGTGCTGTGAACATGTCTTTTGGCTCTTGGTGCATATATGCATTTCTCATACCTAAGAATGAAATTATTTATTACTGAGTCATAGGATATGTGTATTTCAGTTTTAGTAAATGATACCAGTTTCCAAAGTAGGGTGCATGTCTGTGCTTTCACCAGTAAAGTGTGAGAGCGTTTGTTGTTTACATTCTAAAGAACACCTGACAATTTCATTCTATTAACATTGACCATCTGATCAGGGGCATAATGGTATGTCATTGTCTTAATTTGCATTTCTTGATTACCAGTGAGGTTATATAACTTAGCATTTGCCTTTTGGCCATTTGGATAGTCTCTTTTGTGAAGTGCCTATTCAAATGTTATGCTTGTTTTTTCTTTTTTAATTGTTTGGTTTTTCTTTTTGATTTGTGGAAGTTCTTTACATATTATGGATATAAGTCTTTTGTTTTCATATTTCAGTTATCTTCCCACACTTGTGGCTTATACTTTCATTCTTTTAATGATATTGTTTTATGTATCTACAGACTCCAGAAGAGGCTACTAAGAGGCTGAGACCCTTATTCACTAGCATAGTTTTCTATATTTTGTAATTTATTTCCATTATAATTTTATTAAATATAGAAACAAATCCTTATCTTAATCTATTCGAGCCTTAGCTACAGTTTGTATTACAATGATCTATGGACAGAGGAGCCTGGCGGGCTATATAATCCCTGAGGTTGCAAAGAGTCGGACGTGACTGAGCGTGCAGGTCAGGATGTTTTCAGTCACTATCTTAAAAATAAATAAAATAGCTATCAACATAAAAAAAAATTTATGCTTAGAATTTTTTTTCTGATATTGGTATTACTATAATTTACATGATTTATGTCATATAATTTTAAGTTGAATAGACATTTAAAAGGACATTGAATAACACATTTTGAACATTTGCTGTGTTGAAACATAATCCAAATCTCTTTTTAAGACATTATGGTGATAGGATGATCATAAAAAGATTTTTGTGAGCATAACCTAATATCTGAAAAATCATTTCTACTTTGAAGAATGAAAAGCCAGATACAAGAAGTTCTATTTATTTAAAACCCCAATAAAATATCTTTATCCTACTTTTAAAATTATTTCCTATGCTATTATCATTGTGCCTTTGAGAAGTCTTTTAAATATATGATACCCTACCTCAGACTTTCAAAACCTCTTTATTCATAACTGTGAGGTTCTTATTTCTTCATATTATTCCATGGCTATGTTGTGATGGGTGATCCTCATGCTTTATTAGGGGAAACACTAAGAAGTCTTAAACATAAGGCTCCTGCACATAGTAGAGTTAGGGAGATTGGGTACATGGTAAATATTATAGATACCCAGATTACTGATGTAGAATATACTGAAATAAGTCACTGAAAACAGTGATGAGAGAAATTGTTTCAAAAGCATGAGAAACATAATGCCAGTGTTGAGGCATGGCTGCTCTGGAATGTGATAAGTGAGTTAGTAGTTAAAATAGGCTGTTGTGAGATATAAAACTGCTATGTCTTGTCACATGGGTAGGTCTAATAGAAAAATATAATTGATTTCTTAGTGTAACTCTAAAATTGCATTTTTCTCTCTTTTTTTATAGCTATTTGAAACTCTGATTTAAGTTTTTATTTTTATTTTTTTGGTCCAGAGCAACCAGTCATAAAGGTAACAGGCTGTCTTGACTCTGATATTGGGTTTAGTATTTATTATTATCACCCAGATATTATGCTTTTAGGAAAAATATAATATTAGCATCTTGTTTCAGATAAACTAAATCATAAATGTATCTGATACACTGTAATTTCCTTAAGGACATTCATGGGAATTCAGCAGCCTCATTTCAAAATCAACATTCATATTACATCTAGGAAATTGGCATCTTCTTTTGAAGTAGTTAAGCTGGAGACTTTTCTATTGACTTAATTCTTATTCATTTTGCTATAAAATTTAGTTATCAAATTTCTTAAAATATTTGGTAATAAAAACCAAATCTTACACATTAGCATTCTAAAAGAGAAATGTTTTGCAAATGCCTGAAGCAAATAAACTATGTAAATGTAGCTTCTTTTTCCTTTTTCTTATAATTTCTTGAATCTATATCATTATATATATGATACAGTGGTGCATATTGGTGGGAACAATTTGAAAACTGAGGAGCCCTACATTTTAAACCTTTATTTTTTAGAACAGTTTTAGGTTTATGTCAAAATTCACAAGAAGCTAGAAAGAATTCCCATATACTCATTGCTCCCATTCCTTGTGTCCCCTACTATTAATATTGCTCACCAGAAGGGTACATTTTTACCAAGGATAAACCTGTGTGGACACATCATAATCATGTCCAAAGCAATAGTTTACCTTAGGGCTCACTTTGGTGTTGTATATCTATGGGATTGAACAAATGTATAATGTCATAATCAGTCATTTTAATATCACACAGAATGTTCCAATGCCCTAAAAATCCTCTATATTCAGTCCTTTCATCCCACTCCCACTTCCACTTCCACTGACCTTTTTACTCTCACTATTGTTTTCCAGAATGTCACATAGTTGAGATCATACAGAATGTAGCCTTTTCAGATTAGGTTCTTTCACCAACTAATACACATGTAAGATTCCTCCATGTCTTTTCATACATAGCTTAGTTTCCCATTTAACCTTAGGATTGAATAATATTTTGTTGTCTAGATGAGTCATAACATTTTTATCCATTCATCTACTGAAGGACATCTTGCTTTCTTCCAAATTTTGGCAATTAGGAATAAAGCTGCTATAAACATCCATGTATAGAGTTTCTTTGGTAGGCATAAGTTTCAACTCCTTTGGGTAAATACCAAGTAGAGCAATTACTGAATCATGTAGTAAAAGTATGGTTAGTTTTGTAAGAAGCTAAGTCATCTTCCAAAGTGGCCGTAAGATTTTACATTTCCAGCAGCAGTGAATGAGAGTTTCTGTTGCTTCACATCCTTGCCGGGATTTGGTGTGGTTAGAATTCTGGATTGGGGGCATTTTAATATGTGCATAATGTTATCACGTTGTTCTGAATTTCCCTGATAGCATATGATGTGGAGCATCTTTTCATATATTTATTTCCCATCTGTATATCTTCTTTGGTGAGTTACCCATTAAAATTGTTGACCTGTTTTTTAAAAACAAGTTGTTGGTTTTATTCAGTTCAGTTCAGTCGTGTCCAGCTCTTTGTGACCCCATGAACTGCAGCATGCCAGGCCTCCCGGTCTATCACCTACCCCTGAAGTTTACTCAAACTCCTGTCCATTGAGTTGGTGATGCCGTCCAACCATCTCATCCTCTGTCGTCCCCTTCTCCTCCTGCCTTCAATCTTTCCCAGAATCAGGGTCTTTTCCAAGGAGTCAGTTCTTCACATCAGGTGGCCAGAGTATTCAAGTTTCAGCTTAAGCATCAGTCCTTCCGATGAATATTCAGGACTGATTTCCTTTAGGATGGACTGGTTGGATCTCCTTGCAGTCCAAGGGACTCTCATATTGGTCTTATTAATGTTGAGTATTAAGATGTCTTTGTGTATTTTGGATAATAGTCCTTCATCAGACGTGCCTTTTTGAAGTCTGTAGCTTGTCTTTCAATTTTTTTGACATTGTCTTTCATTCATGGATAGTTATCTTTGGTGCTGTATCTAAAAAGGCACCACCATACTCAGGGTCATCTAGGTTTTCTCCTATGTTATCTTCCGAGGGTTTTATGTGTTTGTGTTTTACATGTAGATCTGTGATCCATTTTGGGGACTTCCAGGTGGTGCAGTGGTAAAGAATCCATCTGCCAATGCAGGAGGCTCAAGAGATGTGGGTTTGATCTTTGGGTGGGGAAGATCCCCTGGAGGAGGAAATGGCAACCACTCCACTCTCACCTGGAAAATCCCACTCATATTGGTCTTATTAATGTTGAGTATTAAGATGTCTTTGTGTATTTTGGATAATAGTCCTTCATCAGACGTGCCTTTTTGAAGTCTGTAGCTTGTCTTTCAATTTTTTTGACATTGTCTTTCATTCATGGATAGTTATCTTTGGTGCTGTATCTAAAAAGGCACCACCATACTCAGGGTCATCTAGGTTTTCTCCTATGTTATCTTCCGAGGGTTTTATGTGTTTGTGTTTTACATGTAGATCTGTGATCCATTTTGGGGACTTCCAGGTGGTGCAGTGGTAAAGAATCCATCTGCCAATGCAGGAGGCTCAAGAGATGTGGGTTTGATCTTTGGGTGGGGAAGATCCCCTGGAGGAGGAAATGGCAACCACTCCACTCTCACCTGGAAAATCCCATGCACAGAGGAGCCTGGTGGGCTATAGTCCCTGGGGTTGCAAAAGAGTCAGACATGATTGAGTGCACACACACACACACACACACACACACACACAATCCATTTTGGAAAAGTGTTGTAAGGTCTGTGTCTAGATCAGTGTTTTTGCATGTGGATGTCCATTTTTTGAAGAAACTATACTACCGTGGCCCCTTTGTCAAAAATCAGATGGCTGTATTTACGGAATCCTATAGTTGGGCTCTTTATTCTGTTCCATTGGTCTATTTGTCTGTTCTTCTGCCATTATCACACTGTCCTGATTGTTGGAGCTCTATAGTCAGTCTTGAAGTTGTGGAAGATCAGTCTTCTAACTTTGTTCTACTCCTTCAATATTTTGTTGGCTACTCTGGGTCTTCTGCCTTTACCTTTCCGTATAAACTTTAGAATCAGTTTGTTGGTGTCCATAAAATAACTTGATGGGATTTTGATTGGGATTGCATTAAATCTACAGGTCAAGTTGGGAAGAACTGTCATCCTGTTAATATTGGGTCTTCTTATCCATGACATGGATGTTCTAGCTCTTTCATTATGTTCATTGCATTTTCAGACTGAATGATGCGTGTCCTTTTGAGTAGGTTATTGCTCAGACATAAAGAGATAATATATGAAAATGCTTGATCCATAGAAGACATTGTTACTTTTAAAAATCAGTTTTGACTTTTTCCCTTGTCTCACAATCTCACCATAGCCAACCACTTTATAATTAGCATGTGAGTAACTAAATCAGTTTGAGTAACATAACTAGTAATGAAAAGATTAAAGTTTGCAAAGGAACTTGCTTATTTCCAATTATGATTCTGTTAGTGGTTTTCTTCCCACTTGTTGAAAATATGGTCTGTATTCCAATAGACATAGTTTATTTGTGATTGTAAAAGTAATATATGGTCTTTAGAATTCCAGTGCTTTTGAATATTAAGCTATTAAAATCCTATTACTCTTAGTTCTCATCAATGATTATACAGCATCTGACATTATTGACTTGTTCTTTTCTCCCTTGACCCTGTTATACTACTCTTTTCATTGAATGTAAGTTTTATAAGGGCAGAGGATTTTTTTCTTTCTGTTTGTGTCTGTCTAATTCACCTGGCCAATGGAAGGTGTTTATTATATATTTGTTCAGTGTACCAATCCTTTTACATATCTATCTAATCCTTTTCTGATTTTTTAACTCCTCTTCCTCATCCTAAATATTAAATCATATAATTCCTCTGATACTGAGCCTTCTCTTGTCTTTCATTTTTGAGTCCTCATTCATTGTAATCATATTACTTCTCTAGTTGAATGCATCCTGTGTCTTTACCTCTGACTTTCTCCTCTTTACTGAATCAAATACCCAGCAGTCCTGTGACCATCTTTATATGTTTGAACTATGATCACCTCAAAGTCAGCATATCTAAAAGATGTCTCCTGTGCTCTCAGCCTACAATGCTGGCTCCTCATTCTGACAACCCTTTTTTACCGAGTTTTGTTGAAAAATAACTGACATACCTCACGGTATAAGTACATGATGGTTTGCTTTACATATGTTGTGAAGTAACTGCCATGATAGGTTCATCACAGATGAGAACTCGTAGAATTCACTCAACAACTTACTTACATATCATAAAGCTGTATTAAGTATAGTCATCATGTTGTCTGTTACATCCCTATTCTTACAACTGGACGTTTATACCTTTTGACCATTTTTCTCCACTTTCTCCTCTTTCCACTCCGTACTGCTGGTAAGCACAAGTCTGAACTCTTTTTCCATGAGTTTAGCTCAGATGATAAAGAATCTGCCTGCAACGCAGGAGATATGAGTTCAATCTCTGGGTCAGGAAGATGCCTTGGAGAAGGAAATGGCTATCTATACCAGTATTCTTGCCTGGAGAATTCCATGGACAGAGGAACCTGGTGGGCTATAATAGTCCATGAGGTCACAAAGACTGAGCAGCTAATGCTTTGGTTTTATTGTTTTGTCTTTTTTTAGATTCCACATATAAGTAAGATCATATATTAATAGTATTTGTGTTTCTCTGTCTGACAGTTCACTTAGCATCTTCAAGGCTCATCCATGTTATAACCCTCTTTCAATTAATGGCACTGGTATTTTCTCATTCTCCCTGCTTCAAATTCTAAACCTCTCTATTTTGACAGGGCTATATTTTCATTGTGTCCATCCCTACTACCACTAGCATCGGCATCAGTCATCATTAATAATATTTGTATGATGCTTTATAATTTTAAAAGTATTTTTTGCATCCATTATTCTTCTTTAGGAACTTGATCCTATCTTCTTCTAGGAAACTAATTCTGGCAGCTGGAAATATTTTCTACTTGAAGTATTTAATTTGTTATTGAACAGTAAGTTTTAAATTGCAATTAAGGAAAGTATAACAAGGAGAAATATAGAGTGCTGTGAATTCAGATAACAGGTGCCTGACTTAATTGTTGCATATGAGTGCTCGTGTGTGTGTGTGTGTGTTTCATGAGTCTGATTAGGTAGGCTTGCCAAAGTATATTATAGTGAAGTAGATGATGAAAGATACAGGAGAGCTAGAGGAGACAGTATGTGCAGTGGCCCTGAAATGGGAAGGAACATGCTATTTTTAAAAATCTGAAAGAAAACTAAGGTACCCAGAGTGGAATTACAAGGCAGAAGGTAAGGCTATTAAGGTAGGCAGAAGCTAGGACCCCACTGCAAACATTTATTGATATCAAAAGTATGAGACTATATCATATTTTATATTATATGTATCTTTTTCACCTTTGACTTCCAAAATCCTCCCAGTTGTGACTTAATTATAACCTAATCCTTTAAATTACTTATTAATTGGTTTATTTTCACAAAATATTTAATATTATAGATTTAAGTGATCACTATGGTTTGTTACTGATTTATTCATTCTCTTGTGTTTTAAAAAATAGTTGAAAATACCAGATATTTTACTGTAATAGCATTGAATTTATAAGATGGTTTTCTACTATTGGGCTTTTCCATTAATATAAATACATTCATTTATTTAGGTCTACTTTTATATCATTCAATAAAGTTTTATAATTTTCACAAATGTATTGATTGAACATGTATTTACCAGGTAACCAGCAATTCTACTCCTAGGTATTTACCCCAGAGAATAAAAATTTACACTCACACAAAAATTTAGAATATTTATAGCAGTTCTATTCATAATTGAAAAAACTGTAAATTTAATATCCTTCAACAAATAGATAAGCAAAACAAGGTACATTCATATAATGGACTATTACTTAGCAATAAAAGGAATGAATTACTGATATATTCCATGACATAGATAAATTTCAAAACCTTAAAGGCATATTGATAAGTGAATGACCGTCTCTAAAAGCTATACAACGTATGTTTCCACTTGTATGGCATTCTGTAAAAGGCAAAACTACAGCAGTAGGGACCAGGTTAATGGTTGCCAGGAGTGAGGGGAAGGATAAAGATGTAATTGCCAAGAAGCCTCACAAAGGAGTTCTTTTTTGTGGATTATATTCAGCACAGTTTTTGTATAAGTGAATTTTATCATAGTCTACTTTTCTGAATATGACCATAAAGTGTAGCAATGTGATGAGAGAAACTGTGTGTGTGTGTATGAGAGATGTGGAAATATTTTCCATGATGCTTAAGTAATCCAAAATAATCATCACACTTGATTTTATCTTTGATAATATATAGTACATTATATATTTACATTTTATGTGTTTATGATCCCATATTTTACTGGACTTAATGTAATACTGAATTCATCTTAATTTCTCAAGTCTATTCTGGATGAGTGCTGCGGTGGGGGAGATGCGAGTGGTGTGAAGGTGGTAACTGGGACATTCACAGCTCCAGGTCTTGTTGATGCGTGTTCTTGTCTCTGGTATCCACAGACACCCCATCACAGCGAGTACAGTTTATTCTTGGGACTGAGGATGATGATGAGGAGCACATTCCTCATGACCTCTTCACAGAACTGGATGAGATTTGCTGGCGTGAAGGTGAGGATGCTGAGTGGCGAGAAACAGCCAGGTGAGGAATTTTTGGTTGAAGGGGGAAGTGATACTAAAGAATTTTCATATTATCAGAAAAAAAATGTTTCTATTGCCACAACTTTGCAAACATCCATCAGTGCTGCTGATTTCTGAAATTGCTCATCTAGCCTGGGCATATCCTATAATGGTATATGGGTCAGAATGAAATCCGAAGGCTGTAATTATAGTAAACAGTGATGCAGAATCAGCAGCAGCTGCAGTCTTAAAGATAAACAGTAGCATAATTTGTGTGTCACCAGGGAAACAATAGCTATCTAACAGTAATTTATTTGTATCTTTTCAATTATTAATTTGTGCTCCAACTGGTAATATTATGTGGGACTTTTTAAAAGAAAGGACAAAAATTTTAAGAGATTTTAGTTGGAGTCCTGGGTTTATGTACTATTTGTTGAGGGTAAAAATATTTGTAATGTGTCTCTATGAAATGTATACATTTAAACATAGTGGTTTTTAAAAAATAATTATTAAAGGATTACTTTTTCTGTCACTTACAATGAATATTTCTCTATTGCCATTTGATGACTTGTGATAAAAGAGCAATAAATTTGCATTTATTTATTTATAAATACAATAAATTTATTTGCAAAATAAATAAATTTGCGTTTATTTTTTCATTCTTCTTTTTCCATATTTACTGATTTATTTAACAAACACGTATGTTCTATTGTGTGCTAAATGCAATAGAACAGCAACAACAACAAAAATCTTAGCAAATGCCCTGGCTGTTCAGTGGTTAGGACTTCATGCTTTCACTGCAGAGGGCCCGAGTTCAGTTCCTGGTTGGGGAACAAAGATCATACAAGCTGCTCTGAGCAGCCAAACAAGGAAAACGAACAACTTAGATCTTGCTTTTAACAACCTTACCTCTAATGCGGGATTTAGATAAGTAAACAAAGTTGTGAATACTGTATAATGAATGCTGTGATCCAGGTGTGCACAAGGAACTGCAGGCATACATAGGGTTAACAATAAAATGGGAAAGACTAGAGACCACTCCAAGAAAGTCAGAGACCCCGAGGAAACATCTCACACCAAGATGGGAAAAAGAAAAGACAGATGGTATGAGCCTAAGGGAAGCAGAAGATATAAAGAGGTGGCAAAAATACACAGAAGAACTGTACACAAAAGATCTTCATGACCCAGATAACCACGATGGTGTGATCACTCACCTAGAGCCAGGCATCCTGGAATGTGAAGTCAAGTGGGCCTTAGGAAACATCACTACGAACAAGCTAGGGGAGGTGATGGAACTCCAGTTGAGCTATTTCAAATCTTAAAAGATGATGCTGTGAATGTGCTGCACTCAATATGCCAGCAAATTTGGAAAACTCAGCAGTGGCCCCAGCACTGGAAAAGGTCGGTTTTCATTCCAGTCCCAAAGAAAGGCAATACCAAAGAATATTCAAGTTCAGTTCAGTTCAGTTGCTCAGTCGTGTCCGACTCTTTGCAACCCCATGAATTGCAGCACGCTACCAAAAATCATCAAACTTGTAAAAATTTTAGCTAATTTTATAGGTGCAAAATAAATTTCATTGTTTTAATCTGTATTTTTAATTATTAGTGAGGTTGAACATCTTTTCATATGTTTTTATGATTTTCCAGAGAACTAGCTGTTTATTTCCTTTACTGGTTTTATTTCAAGTCATTAATTTTTGTTATTTATGTTTTTTAATGTGCCTTAAAACTAGGGTATGTTATTCTGTGTGAATTACCCTTTTTAATGAAAAATTTATAGATAAATTAAATTCTTTCTAATGTTATTATAGTATTTTAAATATAGAACTAAATTTGAAACAGTTTTTATTAATATAAGACCTGGAAAATTTTAAGATTAAGAACCATCTACCTAATTTTTTTCTTCCAACTGTATCAAAACCTAAGTACTATTTTCAAAGACATAATATGTGTGCTCATCTTTTTTGATGACAGAAAAACAATATATGACAATATTCTCCACCAATTAGGAGAATTATAAATTTTGCTCTTTTATAATGAAAAGTTGTTGATAAGGAATTTAAAGTGCAAACCTCCCTGTTTAAGGCTAGAGTCATCCATCCTCAACTAGTTCTAAGAAACAAGCATTCCTGGCTGACTTAAACGAAGAAGATTGATGGTTATGATGACTGTACAGCTCTGATTACAGTTTCTTTAATCAATTGCTGAGAATTACTTCTTGGCAGCATTTTTTTTAAAAAAAAAATGTGTTTCTTCTTTCTCATCCCTCAGAATAGAGCAGAGAATTAAGATAGGGATATGTGTTCTGACGTAAAAATCTAGAGTTTTTTACCTTCTAGATCAAATGGTGATCTATTCCTTTTAAACACTAACTTCTTGTAACTTTCCCACTCTCTTCAAGCTAAGAGATAGCAGAGTAATACCAGAATCTAGCTCTCTGCCTATCACAGTTGAGCAGTTAAGGTTTTATCATGCTCTAATGGATTAACTTGAACAACATTTTATTCTAAGTCACCAAAATATGTTGCTACTTATTTATAAAGAATGTAAGAGATGATCAGGTTAATTATTAGTATTCTCTAATATTATTAGGTAGGACCTGTGTTCTTAGCCCTGCTTCTGGTGCATATATTTGAGGTTCAGATAAACATCTGATAAGCAGTCAAAATAGTAACAGACATTGAAGAGAAGAGTAGTACATTTCGGCTGAGGCACAATACTTCAGGGAAGAACAGAACGTATTTATCGAGGACTTAGAAATGAAGTAGGGTTTAAAGTGGTGAAGGCAATTTTGTTCTGGATAACCTAGTTCATCTAAAAAGACTAATTTTAGTTAATTCATGACTCCATCTGATTTTTCAAATGCAGTTTAATTCTAATAGATTATTAGCCTAACCATTTGAACTATTTCTTTCTTTTGATTAGTATTCTGGGGTAATTAAAAATTTTCTACCCTAATAGTAGAAATTAAAAAGGGTATTTTATCAGCACATTGCACCTGCCACATATCACACCTAGAATTTTCATGCCCACTGTTGTTGCCAGTTAAAGCTTAGGTAAAGTCTTAGATTTTAAAGCTAAATTTTGAATCATAATTATTTAATAAATGTTTGTGAAAACCAGCTGTTCACTTTTAAAGACCCTAAAAGAAGCCATATGACTGGGCTCATGAAATCAGCACAATTACAACGTCCTACTTATAAATAACATGTAATGTTATTAATAGAAAAGTACACAAAGGTACCACAGCTGTGCAATTGTGGAAACAACATGTTTGACTCACTGTGGTTGCCCTTTAAAAATGTTTCCCACAAATGAGCTCAGCAGAGGCAAACCAAGGGATAGCAGTTAGGCCTCTGATACATAGATGGTAATGTGGAAAAGGATGATTAAATCAAACCAGTTTTATTCATGATGTGAAAGTATTCAATATTTAAAATTGGTAGAGGTTCAAGTCATCAAGATTTTTCAGTGGAGTGTGAGGTGTGAAAATAATATGGGTTAAGAACAGCTAATGTCAATAAACTCTAAGTTTGGATATATTTTATTTTCCCTTTCCCCTTAAAATAGGCACTTTATGATCACATACGTTATTCTCCAGCCCCTATCCTAACCATGTTCCTTTTAACCCTCAATATCCTTAACTCTACCCCATAAAAAGATGTTTCTCTTGAAAATTCATGACTTTCCCCAAGGCTATGATTTTAGATGATACAGTAACTCCCTATTTGGATAGAATCACAGAATAAAATTATTAGAAAAGTTAAACTGAATTAGTGAGAATAAAATAAACAGAAAGAGTTAAATTCCATAGAAAAAGTCCATTTCTAATTTACAGAAGAATTTTATTTTGTAGATTTCTTATATGTGTATTGTAGAGGAGCTTATCATCAACTTAATCCTCAAAGAATTCAGGAAACACCTATTTTATGTGGTTGTTGCTTAGTAGAAAGAGATTCCAATGTGTTAATTATGGATGAAAACAGACGCAGAGTTACTGAAGGAAATGAAAATAAACTCAAAGAGTTTAAATCCACCCTTCCCCCATACAAAATATCATGCAATTGGCCTACAATTTCAGTTTTTCTTATTGTCTTTCACATCTCATTCATGCTCGTGAGACTCCTGTTTGCTTTGGTTTGCTAGTCAAACAAGTGTCAGCTGAGTTTATTTGAAAACTGGAATAAATTACAGCAGTTTAGGTCATTAACTGCAGTCAGGCATTTTGCAACTGACAGTATATTCAGTGACTACAGATCTTGAAACAGGATTTGGTGTGTTCTCAGGCCTGCTAATTTCTATCTTTAGAGTATGAAATGGAATGAAAAACAGAAAAGAGAGATGTACGTATATATCTTTAAAATATATTCATTTAAATATCTTTCAAAGCTTTTGGCATCATTCTGGAGTTGGCATAAAGCACTGAATCTTGAGTGTTTAGTAACTTGATATTTGTAACTTGTGGGCTCCTTTTTGTGGGAAGCATCTGATGTTTCCTCCTGTAATACTCATAATGGTTATATCAAACCATCCATGCATATAACTTATATTTGGTCATCCAAACTGCATGAAACTCCCAAGAGTCTCCATTCTTTTTGAAAGACCAAACCCTAAATTTGAAGGATATTATTCTAAAGGAAGTAGTTTTGTTTTTAAAATGTCTTTTCAGAAACATGTAGATCAATGGAACAGAATAGAGAATTAAGATAGACTAACCCAAGTTCTATGGTGTTGGAGAAGACTCTTGAGAATCCCTTGGATTGCAAGGAGATCAAACCAGTCCATCCTAAAGGAAATCAGTCCTGAATATTCATTGGAAGGACTGATGTTGAAACTCAAACTGCAATACTTTGGCCACCTGTTGCAAAAAGCTGACTCATTTGAAAAGACCCTCATGCTGGGAAAGATTGAAGGTGGGAGGAGAAGGGGACGACAGAGGATGAGATGGTTGGATGGCATCACCGACTCAATGGACATGAGTTTGAGTGAACTCCGGGAGTTGGTGATGGACAGGGAGGCCTGGCGTGCTGCGATTCATGGGGTCGCAAAGAGTCAGACACGACTTAGCGACTGAACTGAATCCAAGTTCAACTAAGCGATTTTTGACAAAGGTGAAGGAAGAATTGTCTTTTCAAAAAATGGTATTAGCGCAATTAGAGTTCTATAAGTTAAAAAAAAATAATTTCAATCTGAACTTCACAGTGTACACAATATTCAAAATAAATTGTAAATCTAAATGTAAAACATAAAGCTATACAAATGTTAGGGAAAATGTAGGAGAAAATCTTCAGGACCAAGGGCTAGAAGATGAATTTTTAGACATGATATTGAAAGCACAATCTTTTAACTAAAAGAAAATATTTTTAAATTTGACTTCATTGGAATTAGAAACTTTCTGGTGTGAAAAAAAAACAAAACCTGTTAGAAGATGAAGACAAACTACTGACAGGGAGAAAATATTTGCAAACTACATATTTGACAAAAATGTTATATCTAGAATTTGAAAGAGCTTTCAAAGTTCAACAGTATAAAAACAAATCAATTAGGAAAATGTGCAAAAACAAGCAAACAAAAAACCTTTCAGAGAAGAGATACACATCACAAAGAGAGATGTAAACAGTGTTCAAAATCATAAGTCATTAGAGAAATGTAAATTAAAACCACTGTGAGATACCACTGCACACCTACCTAATAGAATAAAATAAAAAAAAATAGTCATAATAGCAAATGCTGATGAGGATTCAAGAGACTGGATCTCTCCGCTATTGCTGGCACAAATGTAAAATGGTAGCACTACTCTAGAAAACAGTTTGACAGTTTCTTATAAAACTTAAGCATGTATTAGTAAATAGGACTCAGCAATCAGAGTCTTGGGCATTTATCCTAGAGAGATGAAAACACATTCACACAAAAACCTCTACATGAATGTTCATAGCAGCTTCATTTGTGATAGCAAAAACCTATAAACAACTCAAATATTCTTCACTGGGTGAGTGGTTAAATAAACTGATACATCTATACAGTGGAAATCTTTTCACCAATAAAAAGGAACGATCTACTGATTTGTACAACAGCTTGGACAGATCTCAAAGACATTGTGCTTTAGTGAAAGATGTCTCTCTCCAAAAGTTGCAAACTATATGATTACACACTTTGCCAACAAAGGTCCATCTAGTCAAGGCTATGGTTTTTCCAGTGGTCATGTATGGATGTGAGAGTTGGACTGTGAAGAAAGCTGAGCGCCAAAGAATTGATGCTTTTGAACTGTGGTGTTGGAGAAGTCTCTTGAGAGTCCCTTGGACTGCAAGGAGATCCAACCAGTCCATCCTAAAGGAGATCAGTCCTGGATGTTCATTGAAAGGACTGATGCTAAAGCTGAAACTCCAGTACTTTGGCCACCTCATGCGAAGAGTTGACTCACTGGAAAAGACCCTGATGCTGGGAGGGATTGGGGGCAGGAGGAGAAGGGGATGACAGAGGATGAGATGGTTGGATGGCATCACTGACTCGATGGACGTGAGTCTGAGTGAACTCCAGGAGTTGGTGATGGACAGGGAGACCTAGCGTGCTGCGATTCATGGGGTCGCAAAGAGTCGGACACGACTGAGCAACTGAACTGAACTGAAGTGGACTGAATGTCCTCAAAATGAGCAAACTATGGTGATGACGAAAAGATTAGTGATTACTAGGGCACAGAAACAGAGTGAAGGCTGAGAGTATAAAGGAAGCTCACTTGTGATGATGGAACAGTCACATATTTTGATTATGGTGGCAGTTACTGAATCTTTTGTTATTGTTCTGTTGCTAAGCTATAGTTGATGAGCTGTATTAATGACTGTCACATGGTCTCTGATGCATAATGACCCCAAAAGGGGTAAAAATTGTTAAGATTCATAATATGAAAATATTCTGGACTGTGTAAGCAAAATTTGTATATATGTTGTATATAGATGTATATATATAATTGCTATAATATTGCCACCATTTGAAGAGATGCTGTCAGCCTTTTGTGCTCAAGTGTAAGTTTTTTCAACCTTCAAACATTCTATAAACTCATGATGGGTGTAGGTATGCTCCCCTCTCTAAACTTGTGGCAGACATAGCCATTTTTCCCTATTAGTTTCCTTTTTACTTCCTGACATTTTGGTCCTTGAACACTAAGAACAGATCCAGAGTTTCTTTATCTTTCTTGGAACTCTACACATTAATCTTTCTGACTAGCCCTTTTGGTTAGCTTTTTTAGCTGGCCAATATACTGATTCTTTACTAGACAGCAAACTTGTCCTCTGTTGAAGTGTTTGATTGTATAATTTTTTAATGTAAAACAGTAATATAATATCATCAGTTCAGTTCAGTCGCTCAGTCGTGTCCAACTCTTTGCAACCCCATGTATTGCAGCACGCCAGGCCTCCCTGTCCATCACCAACTCCCGGAGTTCACTCAGACTCACGTCCATCGAGCCCGTGATGCCATCCAGCCATCTCATCCTCTGTTGTCCCCTTTTCCTCCTGCCCCCAATCCCTCCCAGCATCAGGGTCTTTTCCAATGAGTCAACTCTTCGTGTGAGGTGGCCAAAGAACTGGAGTTTCAGCTTTAGCATCATTCCTTCCAAAGAAATCCCAGGGTTGATCTCCTTCAGAATGGACTGGTTGGATCTCCTTGCAGTCCAAGGGACTCTCAAGAGTCTTCTCCAACACCACAGTTCAAAAGCATCAATTCTTCGGTGCTCAGCCTTCTTTACAGTCCAAGTCTCACATCCATACATGACCAAGGAAAAACCATAGCCTTGACTAGACGGACCTTAGTTGGATAGAGAGGAAATTTGAGTGATATTGCATGGCAAGAGAAATTTAGGGCAAAAGTGACAAGGAGAGGGAAAAAAATGAGGAAAATGGTATGGAATGAAGAAAGGAGAGGCATTATTCGAGGGTTTGTTAGAAATGGTGGAATTAAATTGGTTATCTGCTGAGATTTAAAGGGAAGTCCTTAAAAGAATAAGATATTTAGTATGACTGCCAAGCAGTAAAATCATCAATTTCTCTTTATTCCTTATCATTTATCTTTATCCTTTATTCATTTATCTTAGTTAGAAAAAATCTCAGATATTACTGTTCATTTCACTCCAAGAAGGCAATGGTTTCCCATTTGGCACTGTGATATCAAGAGTCTTCTATTCTTAGCCCTGGCAGGAACACTTAGGTAATGCAATCTGAGCTCAGTTCTCATAGATTTAGTCCCTAGAAGTGACTGCAATCACAAGATTTTATTCAAGAAAAAATAAGTATTTTTCCTGCAGAATAATCTCCAAATATACTAGTTTCTCTAAAAATCGAAGGGCAAAATTTTCAAAAGATTCATATATTGTTTTTAGACCTTCCACTAAATAAAAATGACTCCTCTTTCATTTCCTTTTGCATTTTATTATCATTCCATGAAGTATACTCTCTTTATTAGTTCTGTTACAGTTTCCCTGTGACCACTGAATAAACATTTGTTGTTGTTTACTTGCTAAGTACTGATTCCTGCCACCCCATGGACTGTAGCCCACCAGGCTGCTCTGTCTATGATATTTCCCAGGCAAGTATACTGCAGTGGATTGCCATTTTCTTCTGGAGATCTTCCCAATTCAGGGATCAAACCTACATCTCCTGTACTGGCAGGCAGATTCTTTACCACTGAGCCACCAGGGAAGACCGATTACACACTTATATTAATATAATTTTCAGTTTGGTTCAGTTCAGTCACTCAGTCGTGTCCGGCTCTTTGCAACCACATGAACCGAGCACGCCAGGCCTCCCTGTCCATCACCAACTCCCGGAGTTCATCCAAACCCATGTCCATTGAGTTGCTGAGCCATCCAACCACCTCATCCTCTGTCGTCCCCTTCTCCTCCTGCCCTCGATCTTTCCCAACATCAGGGTCTTTTCAAACGAGTCAACTCTTCACAACAGGTGGCCAAAGTATTTGAGTTTCAGCTTCAACATCAGACCTTACAATGAACACCCAGGACTGATCTCCTTTAGGATGGGCTGGTTGGATCTCCTTGCAGTCCAAGGGACTCTCAAGAGTCTTCTCCAACACCACAGGTCAAAAGCATCAATTCTTCGGCGCTCAGCCTTCTTCACAGTCCAACTCTCACATCCATACATGACCACTGGAAAAACCATAGGCTTGACTAGATGGACCTTTGTTGACAAAGTAATGTCTCTGCTTTTGAATATGCTGTCTAGGTTGGTCATAACTTTCCTTCCAAGGAGTAAGCATCTTTTATTTCATGGCTGCAGTCACCATCTGTAGTGATTTTGGAGCCCGAAAAAATAAAGTCTCTCACTGTTTCCACTGTTTCCCATCTATTTGCCATGAAGTGATGGGACCAGATGCCATTATCTTAGTTTTTTGAATGTTGAGCTTTAAGCCAACTTTTTCACTCTTCTCTTTCACTTTCATCAAGAGGCTCTTCAGTTCTTTCTCACTTTCTCCCATAAGGGAGGTATCATCTGCATATCTGAGGTTATTGATATTTCTCCCAGCAATCTTGATTCCAGCTTGTGCTTCATCCAGCCGACCGTTTCTCATGATGTACTCTGCATATAATTTTAATAAGCAAGGTGACAATATACAGACTTGACATACTCCTTTTCCTATTTGGAAGCAGTCTGTTGTTCCATGTCCAGTTCTAACTGTTGCTTCCTGACCTGCATATAGGTTTCTCAAGAGGCAGATCAGGTGGTCTGGTATTCCCATCTTTTGAAGAATTTTCCACAGTTTATTGTGATCCACACAGTCAAAGGCTTTGGCATAGTCAATAATGCAGAAATAGATGCTTTTCTGGAACTCTCTTGCTTTTTTGATGAACCAGTGGATGTTGGCAATTTGATCTCTGGTTCCTCTGCCTTTTCTAAAACCAGCTTGAACATCCAGAAGTTCACGGTTCACATATTGCTGAAGCCTGGCTTGGAGAATTTTGAGCATTACTTTCCCAGTGTGTGAGATGAGTGCAATTGTGCAGTAGTTTGAACATTCTTATGGACTTCCCTATTGGCTCAGATGGTAAAGCATCTGTCTACAATACGGGAGA
>SJYX01018950.1:116427-131496 GCA_006410675.1 Oreotragus oreotragus
TCCTCCTGCCCCCAATCCCTCCCAGCATCAGAGTCTTTTCCAATGAGTCAGCTCTTCGCATGAGGTGGCCAAAGTACTGGAGTTTCAGCTTTAGCATCATTCCTTCCAAAGAAATCCCAGGGCTGATCTCCTTCAGAATGGACTGGCTGGATCTCCTTGCAGTCCAAGGGACTCTCAAGAGTCTTCTCCAACACCACAGTTCAAAAGCATCAATTCTTCGGCACTCAGCCTTCTTCACAGTTCAACTCTCACATCCATACATGACCACTGGAAAAACCATAGCCTTGACTAGACGGACCTTAGTCAGCAAAGTAATGTCTCTGCTTTTGAATATGCTATCTAGGTTGGTCATAACTTTTCTTCCAAGGAGTAAGCGTCTTTTAATTTCATGGCTGTAATCACCATCTGCAAGCCCCCCAAAATAAAGTCTGACACTGTTTCCCTAAGTAACCACTAATGTTCCTTAGTCTCTATGGATCTGTCTCTCCTGGATATTTCATATAAATAACAAATTTTATTTTTAATTGGAACATGCTCAATTCTCAGCAGCATAATGCCAGTTATGGACATGATTTTAAACTGTGCTTAAAGTTAGCTTAAAGACATTAAGAGTACAGCTTCAACAAGGAGGAGATTGAAGGATATTATGTACCATGTAAGAGAGATTGGTATGAATACATTTGCATGTATACTGTATACTGTCCTCCTTTAGAATTTGATGAGTAAAATCAGTGACATTTTGTCGTTAGAGAATATCATGCAGCTATGATACTATTCCCCATTCATAGGGGATGAAGAATTGATCTGTATATTTTCAATGCGGGAGGTGCTGGTACTTTGACAGAGTTCTATTACAGTGACAGTATTCTTATTATGCCAAATGTCTAATGTACATCTAATGATTGTATTATACACAGAAAGCTGCTATGCACTGATTACCAACTGCTGTTTATAAGCTTTTGAATGCATTTTTGTAATGCTGAAAAAAGATGGAAAAAGTCACAAATAGGGAGAAAATGGAAAAGAAAGTGATCCATAAACAATGGGGCTTCATATAGCTCCATGAGGCTGCATCAAGACTCATGATGTCTGAGACTTTCTGACAAGTTTTAAGAGCGTGATAAATGTCTAGGTGTGATAGCAATAAAGCAAATAGTAGCCTCCAGTTTAACACGCACATGGGTGTCAAGGATATGGTAACACTTGATATCATGAGGCCTCCTGGCAACTGCCGAGCCCACTACACCCCAACCCTAAATCATCAGTCAATCTAATCAATCAGAGATCAATTTTTCCTGTGGGAAAACTGCTTATTTCCATGTTTAGGGTTACTTTCTGTGTTTCCACAGAAATGATAAATATGATCCAATTATATTTCCAAATGTTTGAGAGGTTCAGTGGAGAGGAAAAACGAAGGACTTGGTTCCTTTGGGCAGGGTTGTATTGCGCTTAGTCACTCCGTCATGTCCAGCTCCCTGGGACCACATGGACTGTAGCCCGCCAGGCTCCTCTGTCCATGGGATTTTCTAGGCAAGAATACCAGAGTGGGTTGCCATGCCCTTCTCTTGAGCAGGCTAGGTGTTACCAGTGCTGCAAATTGAGCCAAGTTCATGATCTGAGCCACAGTCAGCTCCTGGTCTTGTTTTTGCTGACTGTATAGAGCTTCTCCATCTTTGGCTGCAAAGAATATAATCAATCTGATTTTGGTGTTTACCATCTGGTGATGTCCATGTGTAGAGTCTTCTCTTGTGTTGTTGGAAGAGGGTGTTTGCTATGACCAGGACGTTCTCTTAGCAAAACACTGTTTAGCCTTTGCCTGCTTCATTCTGTTCTCCAATGCCAAATTTACCTATTACTCCAGGTGTTTCCTGACTTCCCTCTTTTGCATTTCAGTGTCCAATAATGAAAAGCACATCTTTTTTGGGTATTAGTTCTAAAAGGTCTTGTAGGTCTTCATAGAACCATTCAGCTTTAGCTTCTTCAGTGTTACTGGTTGAGGCATAGACTTGGATTACTGTGATATTGAATGGTTTTCTTTGGAAATGAACAGAGATTATTCTGTCGTTTTTGAGACTGCATCCAAGTACTGCATTTTGGACCCTTTTTTTGACTATGATAGCTGCTCCATTTCTTCTAAGGGATTCCTGCCCACAGTTCAGTTCATTTCTGTTCAGTCGCTCAGTCGTGTTCAACGCTTTGCAACCCCATGAATTGCAGCACGCCAGGCCTCCGTATCCATCGCCAACTCCCGGGGTTTACCCAAACTCATGTCTTAGTAGATAAAATGGTCATCTGAGTTAAATTCACCCATTCCAGTCCATTTTAGTTCACGGATTCCTAGAAGGTCAATGTTCACTCTTGCCGTCTCTTGTTTAACCACTTCCAGTTTGCCTTGACTCATGGACCTGACATTCCAGGTTCCTATGCAGTATTGCTCCTTACTTCATTGGACCTTGCTTCCATCACCAGTCACATCCACAGCTGGGTGTTGTTTTTTCTTTGGCTCTATCCTTTCATTCTTTCTGGAGTTATTTCTCCACTGACCTCCAGTATCATACTGGGCACCCACCGACCCGGGGAGTTCATCTTTCAGTGTCCTATCTTTTTGCCTTTTCATACTGTTCATGGGGTTCTTAAGGCAAGAATACTGAAGTGATTTGCCATTCCCTTCTCTAGTGGACTGCATTCTGTCAGGCCCATATGGCATGGACTAGTTTCATGAGTTAGACAAGGCTGTGGTCCGTGTGATCAGATTGGCTAGTTGTCTGTGATTGTGGTTTCGGTCTGTCTGCCCTCTGATGCCCTCTCTCAGTGCCTACCGGCTTACTTGGGTTTCTCTTACCTTGGACGTGGGGTATCCCTTCACGGCTGCTCCAGCAAAGCGGAGCCACTGCTCCTGACCTTGGACGTGGGGTATGTCCTCACACCGCTTCCCATTCCTCCACTGCTAGCCATTCCTGCGCCAAAAAATTATAAAAATAACTTAAAGTTTTTCGTTTTCAATATATCTTTCAATGACAGATAGAATGTTAAATGTAATTAAAATGAAATAAACCAGAGGTCTTGGGTTGGCTTTTACTTCTAAAACCCTTGAAACCAAGAAATAATGTCAATATCTTTATGTGTCTACATTTTATTATTGAGATAAAGATTCATTTATCTACAGTGTAATGCTCAATGTGCTGATAATATTATTTATTTGTATAGGTGGTTGAAATTTGAAGAAGATGTGGAAGATGGAGGGGAAAGGTGGAGCAAGCCTTATGTGGCTACTCTTTCACTGCACAGCTTATTTGAGTTAAGAAGTTGTATTCTGAATGGAACTGTGTTGCTGGACATGCATGCCAATACTTTAGAAGAAATTGCAGGTATATCTTTTATTCTCCTTAGTTTATTTCATCCTTATAGTGCAGCTGATTTTTCTTACTCTTTTTTTCCTTATAATTCTATATATGTATAATTTTTAGGAAATTAATTCTCATGATCAATTTATGAGACCTTAAAAATAACTTTGTTTTACCACCTCATTTAAGATAAAAGAAGTTGAATCTCAAAGATATATGGTCTAACTTACAGTGGCAAGTAGAACAAGAACCTATATATCTTGGCTCCTATCTATACTATACTGTTTTTGTTTTTCAACATAGTATGTAATTAGGGTGCCAAGAGAAATAGAAAGAAAAATCCATAAAACTAGAGATTGATTTTTTTCAATATTCAGATACATGAAATAACCAAATGAAAAAATTTCAATAAATAGGAAAAATATTAGCTTAGAATAGAACAAAAGGTCTGGCCATTTATTTTAAATTATTTATTGATTTATGACTGTGCTGCGTCTTTGTTTCTGTGTGCTGGCTTTCTCTGGTTGTGGTGCACAGGTTTCTTTTTGTGGCTTCTCTTGTTCTGGAGCACCAAGCTCTAAGTGCACAGGCTTTCAGCACATGGGCTCACTGATTGTGACTCACCAGCTCTGGAGCACTGGCTCAGTAGTTGTGGTACAGCAACTTAGTTGCCCCAAGCATATGGAATCTTTCCAGACAAGAAAGTCACAAACAAGCAAAGAAACTCTGATATGAAAGAAGATGTGTATTTCTTTTTTGCTGCTGGCAGCCACATTATGATCTGTCTCTTATACACATCTAGATGTGTATAAGAGACAGGTACAGCAACTTAGTTGCCCCAAGCATATGGAATCTTTCCAGACCAGGGATGGAACCTGGGTCTCCTACACTGGCAGGCAGATTCTTAACCATTGGACCACTAGGGATGCCCCCGGCCATTTTTTTTTAACTTTTTTTTTTTGAAGGATAATTGCTTTACAGAATTTTGTTGTTTTCTGTCAAACCTCAAAATGAATCAACGCTCAGTTCAGTTCAGTTGAGTCGCTCAGTCATGTCCAACTCTTGTGACCCCATGAATCGTAGCATGCCAGGCCTCCCTGTCCACCACCAACTCCCGGAGTTCACTCAGACTCATGTCCATCAAGTTGGTGGTGACATCCAGTCATCTCATCCTCTGTCGTCCCCTTCTCCTCCTGCCCCCAGTCCCTCCCAGTGCCAGGGTCTTTTCCAATGAGTCAACTCTTCTCATGAGATGGCCAAAGTATTGGAGTTTCAGCTTCAGCATCAGTCCTTCCAATGAACACCCAGGTCTGATCTCCTTTAGGATGGACTGGTTGGACCTCCTTGCAGTCCAAGGGACTCTCAAGAGTCTTCTCCAACACCACAGTTCAAAAGCATCAATTCTTGAGTGCTCAGCTTTCTTCACAGTCCAACTTTCACATCCATACATGCACTGGAAAAACCATAGCCTTGACTAGGAGGACTTTTGTTGGCAAAGTAGTGTCTCTGCTTTTGAATATACTATCTAGGTTGGTTATAACTTTCCTTCCAAGGAGTAAGCGTCTTTTAATTTCATGGCTGCAATCACCATCTGCAGTGATTTTGGAGCCCCCAAAAATATAGTCTGACACTGTTTCCACTCTTTCCCCATCTATTTCCCATGAAGTGATGCGACCAGATGCCATGATCTTAGTTTTCTGAATGTTGAGCTTTAGGCCAACCTTCTCACTCTCCTCTTTCACTTTCATCAAGAGGCTTTCTAGTTCGTCTTCACTTTCTGCCATAAGGGTGGTATCATCTGCATATCTGAGGTGATTGATTCTCTCGGCAATCTTGATTCCAGCTTGTGTTTCTTCCAGTCCAGCATTTCTCATGATGTACTCTGCATATACGTTAAATAAGCAGGGTGACAATATACAGCCTTGACGTACTCCTTTTCCTATTTAGAACCAGTGTGTTGTTCCGTGTTCAGTTCTAACTGTTGCTTCCTGACCTGCATACAGGTTTCTCAAGAGGCAGGTCAGGTGGTCTGGTATTCCCATCTCTTTCAGAATTTTCCACAGTTTATTGTGATCCACACAGTCAAAGGCTTTGGCATAGTCAGTAAGCAGAAATAGATGTTTTTCTGGAACTCTCTTGCNGACAATATACAGCCTTGACGTACTCCTTTTCCTATTTAGAACCAGTGTGTTGTTCCGTGTTCAGTTCTAACTGTTGCTTCCTGACCTGCATACAGGTTTCTCAAGAGGCAGGTCAGGTGGTCTGGTATTCCCATCTATTTTAGAATTTTCCACAGTTTATTGTGATCCACACAGTCAAAGGCTTTGGCATAGTCAGTAAGCAGAAATAGATGTTTTTCTGGAACTCTCTTGCTTTTTTGATGATCCAGCGGATGTTGGCAATTTGATCTCTGGTTCCTCTGCCTGTTCTAAAACCAGCTTGAACATCTGGAAGTTCATGGTTCACGTATTGCTGAACCTGGCTTGGAGAATTTTGAGCATTACTTTCCTAGCATATGAGATGAGTGTAATTGTGCAGTAGTTTGAGCATTCTTTGGCATTGCCTTTCTTGGGGTTTGGAATGAAAACTGACCTTTTCCAGTGCTGTGGCCACAGCTGAGTTTTCCAAATTTGCTGGCATATTGAGTGCAGCACTTTTACAGCATCATCTTTCAGGATTTGAAATAGCTCAACTGGAATTCCATCATCTCCACTAGAATCAGCCATAAGTATACATATATCCCCTCTCTTCTGAACCTCCCTCGCATCTCCCTCTCATCCCAGCCATCTAGATTGATACAGAGCCCCTGTTTGAGTTTCCTGAGCCATACAGCAAATTCCTGTTGGCTCTCTATTTTACACATGGTAATGGGCGTTTTCATTTTACTCCTTCCATGCAGCTCATTCTCTCCTCCCTTTTCCCCATGTCCATACGTCTATTCTCTATGTCTGTTTATCCATTGCTGCCCTGTAAATAAATTCTTCAGAACCATTTTGCTAGATTCCATATATGTGCTATAGAATATGATATTTTTCCTTTTCTGACTCATTTCATTTGGTATAATAGGTTCTAGGTTTATCTGCCTCATCAGAACTGACTAAAATGCATTCCTTTTTATGGCTGAGTAATATTCCACTGTGTATATGTACCACAACTTCTTTATCCATTCATCTGCTGATGGGCATCTAGGTTGCTTCCATGTTCTAGCTTTTGTAAATAGTGCTGCTACAAACATTGGGATACATGTGTATTTTTCAACCCTAGTTTCTTCAGGGTATATGCGTAGGAGTAAGGTTGCTGGGTCATACGGTGGTTTAATTCCTAGTTTTTTTTAAGGAATCTCCGTATCGTCTTCTATAGTGGTTGTATCAATTTACATTCCCACCAACAGTGCAAGAGCGTTCCCTTTCCTCCACACCCTCTCCAGCATTTATTGTTTGTAGACTTTTTGATGGTGGCCATTCTGACTGGTGTGAGGTGATAACTCATTGTGGTTTTAATTTGCATTTCTCTTAATAATGAGCGATGTTGAGCATCTTTTCATGTGTTTGTTAGCCATCTGTATTTCTTCTTTGGAGAAATGTCTGTTGAGGTATTTTTCCCACTTTTTGATTGGGTTGTTTGTTTTCCTAGTATTGAGTTGTATGAGCTGCTTATATATTTTGGAAATTAATCCTTTGCAGTTGTTTCATTTGCTATTTCTCCCATTCTGAGGTTTGTCTTTTCACCTTGCTTATAGTTTCCTTTGCTGTGCAAAATCTTTTATGTTTAATCAGGTCCCAATTGTTTACTTATGTTTTATATTCCATTTATTTTAAATTGAATTAAAAGTCTTGAATTCCAGAGGAAGCCAAGTGATATAGTTGAGATTAGTTTATAACTGAAACTGTGACTTGCCTCTGGGATGAATGATTTGTACTAGAAGCCTATTATCACACAAACAGTTATATTTAGGAAGTTTCTTACTGTTACTCTGGAAATAAAAGAAAAGAACTCCTGTGTCTTTTGGTCTGGAAGCAAACACAGTTTAGTAAAAACAAAATAATATGAAAGAAACCCCCACAGAAATGAGTTTGGAAAGGATCCAAATAAAATGGTTAATGAAGGTTTTTTCAAAATAGAAACAAAGCTAAGACTCAAGCAGTTTTAAAACGATTTCTGGTATGGAAAAAAATAAAAGCAGTTCCATGTGGAATTTATTTGTAGAATAGAAAGACTTCAGAGAGATTTCAACGTCTTAATTATATTGTAGGGATGGGGAAAAAAACCCAAAACACTGTTTTCTGATCACATGAGAAAATATTGTATTAGAAAAATAATGTATGTAACTTAATCTTCAAATAGCATCATGAAGTGTCACTCCCATATTCAATAAGAAAATAGAAATTCTGAAACTGTCACAGTACAAGTTCCATTTAAGGTCCTCTGACTTTAACCTCCATGTTCTTTCTATGGCATTACAACTACTGTCTGAAGAAAGAGATGGCTTGAAATGGATGTCGTTAATTCCTCTAAACGTATTTATTTGGTTGTTGGTGCTAGTAGGCATACATACATTGCAATATGTGGGGAAAAAAGTAAGCATGTAGAGATACTTTGTTTGTTAAATCACAAACAAAACACACACACACAGGGGAGATAAGCTTCCTTCCCCTCAGTCATACAACACTTAAGAAAGAAGTTACATTTTAAAATACAGAGCTAGAGCCTAAATGACTGTATAAAATATACACAGCATACTTTTTGGAAGAACACAGGGTACAGTAACAGGTCACATTAACCAAGACTTACAGTCTGTGGGGTTGCAAAGAGTTGGACGACTTAGCAAGTATAACAACAATGTGGAAATTAGCCAACTTCCTGAGAATGTTGGTATAGTAGCCCTCCAACTCAATATCCTAGCTTTACATTATGGAGTATTGCTGATCCCAATAAAAATTTTATGTTTTAATTAAAAATGAAATGGTAAGGCTTTCCCTAGCACTTCGCCATTTAGGAAGCTCTTTTTAGTAATTCTACAGCTATCTTTTTGATTCTCAGAACAGACTTGGAACCAAGTACTATTATTATTATCCTTCATAAATGAAGAGACTCAGAAGGTTAAAGGTCTTGTGAAAATAAGGAGTTTATTTCTGCTACTTAGTCAGTGATGGCATTACCTTTGAAAATGGATTATGAGTTTTATATTGGCGCTTTTTAATGAAGCTGTCAAATTCCTCAGCATGACAAAATTAGCCTCAGAAAGTAGTCCTCATAGTTTTACCAGGCTTTAAATTTCTTAAAACATGTAGTTTCCCATGGCTTCTTTAGGAATTTATTTCTACCAGAGAATATTCTGTTGTAGTTTGACTAAAACACTTACCATCTTAGCTTGGTTTTGTTGTTCTAAATTTATGTTTCATTTCTCTAAACCTGCCCTCTTCCCCAGGCTCAGCTCTGTAGAATATGTAAAGGCCGTTATCTGTGTTGAATCTGGTTTTTTAAAGCAGATTACATTTTCTAAGTCTGTTCTTACAAATGAAAGTCGTTCAATGGAAGTCTCTGTACCCCAAATAGTAATAGCTTTTTAGTATTCTTTACTCTCTTCTAATCGGTCTGTATCTTTCTGGCTGTAAAGTAGACTAACTTTTTAAATGTCTCATTTTCAGTGTACAACAGTCTGTAAATTGCCATTCAGAAAAGGTCAGTTTAGAGCAAATACCATGCAGGAAAATATGATTACAAATAGTTGTATAGATGATTATTACTTTAGGTTCCTTCTCAGTCATTAATGAGAAGAATTCTCTCTCTTTGAGTAATTTTAATTTGGCTTATTTAATCCAAATGTATTTATTTCTGTCCTCAATAAAATCTCGTTAAAACATTTCTCCTGATAGCTTGTAATTATTTTCTTGTTGTTTATTCACTGCTATTTTTACTTTGTGACAATTTACCTGTATTATTGAGTATGTAGTAAATATGGTTTACATTTTGAAGACTTCTAACTTTGTATTTCACATTCGTTACTATATTTTATTATCAAAGACACCTTGTGAGGTAGAGAGGAAACTATTTCCTCCATTTTATAAACAGATTAATAGTGATATATTACAGGTAACACCTGCAGGAAATGGGAAATAGCTTCTTTTGATTAACCTATAATCATAAATTTTGTTTTATTCTATTTCATGATAATTTGGGACCATAGTGATTGTGGTTAACTTTAAGATTTGGAAGGTTTTCTTCACCTCTTTNGTAAAAGAATCTGCACCTGCAGTGCAGAAGACTGGGGTTCAATCCCTGGGCCAGGCAACCCACTCCAGTATTCTTGCCTGGAGAATCCCATGGACAGAGGAGCCTGGTGGGCTATAGTCCATAGGGTTGCAAAGAGTCAGACACGACTGAGAGACTAACACACACACACACACAACGTAGACAAAGTTACCTTCCCTGTTTAAAGATTAAACTAGAGGAATAGATGTGATGATGCTCTGTAAAAAGAATCTTTTTTTTTTTTTCTGACGAAGGAAGAGACTGTTGAGGAGGGGCACCTGGGCAAAGAGCAGGAGGGTAAGGGAACCTAGGAAGACTGCTCTGCCACATGGCTCAGGGTCTCCAGTTTTATGGTGATGGGATTAGTTTCTGGGTTGTCTCTGACAAATCATTCTGACTCAGGGTCCTTCTTGATAGCGCATGCATTGCTCAGCCAAGGTGGATGCCAGCAAGAATTCTGGGAGGTCGGTAGGACATGTGGCATCTCCTTTTGACCTTTCCCAAATTCTTCCAGTTGATGGTGGCTGCTTAGTTCAGTGTTCCTTACCAAGACTTTCTGTTGAAAATAACTCATGCAAATGGTTACTATGGTACCTGACCAGGGCAGATGATTTGAGTCAGTTTCCCCTTACAACTCCCCCTGAGAGACTTTATACTCAAAATAAGTGAAAGTCACTCAGTCATGTCCGACTCTTTGTGACCCCATGGATTATACAGTCCATGGAATTCTCCAGATGAGAATACTGGAGTTGTTGTAGGAAGGGGGACCCCTTCCAGGGCCTGAAACTGGATTCTTGTCTAACACTCAGAAATGAATTGTCTGAGGAGACACATATGCTGACAAAGCAAGAGATTTTATTGGGAAAGGGCACCCGGGTGGAGAGCAGTAGTGTAAGGGAACCCAGGAGAACTGCTCTGCCATGTGGCTCACAGTCTCAAGTTTTATGGTGATGGGATTAGTTTCCGGGTTATCTTTAGCCAATCATTCTGACTCAGAGTCCTTCCTGGTGGTGCAGGATTTGTTCAGCAATATGGATGCCAGCAAGAAGGATTCTGGGAGGTGGTCAGACATGTGGTATCTCCTTTTGACCTTTCCAGAACTCTTCCGGTTGGTGGTGGCTTATTAGTTCCCTGTTCCTTACCAGGACCCCCTGTTGTGTAAAACAACTCATGCAAATGGTTACTATGGTGTCTGGCCAGGGTGGGCGGTTTTAGTCAGTGTGCTTCCACTAACAGAGTGGGTAGCCTTTCCCTTCTCCAGGGGATCTTCCCCGCCCAAGGGTCGAATCCAGGTCTTCCACATTGCGGGCGGATTCTTTACCAGCTGAGCCATAAGGGAAGCCCTATACTCAAGATACTTCTTGGGAATTGGGGCAGAGGGCTGGTTCTCCTGTACTTTCAGCTGATAGTGGGCATACGTAGTCCTGCCTAGTAGAGCAGAAGTCTCTCTCCACCTGACTTAAACAGAGGTATTCTGCACCTAAAACCAACATTCACCTCATAGTAACAACAATTTAGCCTGAAACTGTTGGACCTTGTCAGAGATTAAACAGACAGGGGCCAAACAGGAGGCCTAACAGAATGGTCATCACTGGGCCCCAGAAAAGGAAGGCAAAATTTGGCATGAGGGCTGCAGGATGTGACTTTCTTCTGAACAGTTGGTGGTGAAGTAATAGGGTGGTGATGGTAGTTTAGTCGCTAAGTCGTGTCCGACTCTTGCCATCCCATGGGCTACAGCCCTACAGGCTCCTCTATCCATGGAATTTTCCAGGCACAAATACTGGAGCGGTTTGCCATTTCCTTCTCCAGTGGATGTTATAGTGTTCCAGGAATCTAGCATTCAGCTTGAAGTTTCCATCCTCCACCTGGGTGGGGTCCCAGTTCTACACAATTCAAAGATATTGTTATGCATATTACTTGATTATGAACAGGCTATGGTTTTTCCTGTGGTCATGTATGAATGTGAGAGTTGGACTGTGAAGAAAGCTGAGTGCCGAAGAATTGATGGTTTTGAACTGTGGTGTTGGAGGAGACTCTTGAGAGTCCCTTGGACTGCAAGGAGATCCAACCAGTCTATTCTGAAGGAGATCAGCCCTGGGATTTCTTTGGAGGGAATGATGCTAAAGCTGAAACTCCAGTACTTTGGCCACCTCATGAGAAGAGTTGACTCATTGGAAAAGACTCTGATGCTGGGAGGGATTGGGGGCAGGAGGAGAAGGGGACGACCGAGGATGAGATGGCTGCATGGCATCACGGACTCGATGGATGTGAGTCTGAGTGAACTCCGGGAGATGGTGATGAACAGGGAGGCCTGGCGTGCTGCGATTCATGGGGTCGCAAAGAGTCGGACACTGAACTGAACTGATTATGAACTAGGATCCTGCCCCAAGGCTGTAACACCACTTGACTGCTCCTCCCTTGTTTCTGTATCCCCTCCCTTCTCTGATTAGCAACTGTTTGAATCTACCCTTTGGAACTCAGGGAAGGTCAGGAGGTTGAAGAAGCCTATATCCTACAAAAAAATTGGGGACACAGAAAGGATTAGTCCAGAGCCCCAGAGTCTTTCTCAGTATTAATTCAGGGAACTGGGCAACTATGGCTCTGGCAACTTCCTGTCAAGATGGAGCATAGTGCTGGCTCAATTTGGAGAACAGGCATTGAATTGAAAGTATTTCTGATTTCCAAGGGCTGGATCTGAGTCTGGTATGATTAAAATCTCAATCCCTTGACTGTGATTGTGGTGTAACAGACCAAATTACAAATAGTTGGAAGAATGACAAGTAGAATTTTAATAGACAAATTTCATTTCTTTTCAGGAGAATAAGCCTGAAACCCAGTCTGGACTTGGCACTTTGGGGAGACTTGTAGCCAGGTAGCCAGTTGTCTAGTCTTATGAGTAGGTTTTAACTTTCAATGGAGTATTAACATATAGATTATAGGTGCTATGGGGTCGCCAAGAGTCAGACAAGGTTTAGGATGAAACCACCACCACAAACAGGATCTATTGGTTATCTTACATCTTATTTCTGTTAATGTATGATCTAAAGCAATTTCCTTGTCTAGAAATATAATAGTTACAAGAGGAGGCCTTTAAAAAGTAAGGTTGCAGTTACTAGCTTCCAGCAGACATTGTTTTGAGAATGTCGGTGGCATCCAGTGGCATCCAAATCGAACACAGCTCAGAAAATTCAAGTTCTTAGCAATACAAGGATTTGCCTGAAATTACATGCATAGTGTTACTTAGTTATTTCCTTGGATGTCTGAACAATAACTACACAATTTTGACTTTTAGTTGTAATATTCTCCTCAATAGCCAAAGCAGATGTCACTGTTAACCATGTTAGTATTTCTCTAGGTATAAGAAGTTGTAAGAATTGGGACTCATAAAATCTTCTCCTGACAATAACTAATTCTCCGAAGAGTGCCTCATTCTTGATCTCCACCCTGAACTCCATTCAGGAGGTGTTGAAGGTCAGCAGCTACAGTGGCCATGATTTCATCTTTGCAGAGGCAGATGGCAAGGGCCTCTTTTTTTTTTTTTTAGTTTTCTTTTTTTTAATTTAAATTTATTTATTTTAATTGGAGGCTAATTACTTAACAATATTGTATTGGTTTTGCATGTCTTGCGAGAGCTAGATATAATTGTTTATCTTTAAGAGCTCTAAGCCCTAGTACTTTGTAAATGCACAGACTCTACAGCTTAATGTTTTCTAGACATTTCCTAGTAGAGGAATATGGCCCAGACATTGTTTTAGAATGGTCAAGGATTTTTATATCAATGTTCTGATATGTTTTTAATCGACTCTTAAATAATTCCTTAAAGAGATTTCTGCAGACTTAGTAGGAGAAAATCCCATTTGTATCTGGCAGGTCTGTCAAGAATTTCTGGTGTAATTAAAGTAGGATTTTCTTCTGGATAAAGTTAATTTAAAAATGTCTATTTCCCAATGTTTTAAGGAACTGAGAATAAATTTAATCGTATTCCTTCAAAATATTACTTAACCTTTTCAAATCCAAGATTCTACAGATATATTTTCTTACCATAATTTATTTTGATATAGAGATTAATTATATTAACAATGCTGCTCAATTTTATTCATATAAATTATAGGTAATTTTGCAATCTATGTTTATCTCTTTTAAATTCACCACTATAAAGATTAATAATGGAAATATTACCTTTGTGGTATTTATATTTTAACCTAATTCTGTCAATGAAGGTAAGATATTAAAACCAAACCAAGTTAGTATCATGGACAGATTAGCAATCATAGATCTCAGTTCATTAAAACAACTTTTGTTGTTTAAAATCTTTCATCCAAGGAAAATCCATAGTTTGCTCCACTGAATATACTCTGCAGATTTTGGAGTATGAGAATAGCCATATATATGTTTTAAATGNTATTTATATTTTAACCTAATTCTGTCAATGAAGGTAAGATATTAAAACCAAACCAAGTTAGTATCATGGACAGATTAGCAATCATAGATCTCAGTTCATTAAAACAACTTTTGTTGTTTAAAATCTTTCATCCAAGGAAAATCCATAGTTTGCTCCACTGAATATACTCTGCAGATTTTGGAGTATGAGAATAGCCATATATATGTTTTAAATGCCTATACTGTTACCATTCTTGGTCAGGAAATTAAGTATTTTTATAGTAGTTTATATCCCCTGAAGAAGGGCGTGGCAACCCATTCCAGTACTCTTGCCTGGAGAATCCCATGGACAGAGGAGCCTGGCAGGCTACAGTCCACAGGACTGCAGAGTCAGACACGACTGAAGCGACTTAACTTAGCACCAGCAACCGTGGTAGTTTCCATTTTTATTACACATACTGCTGTTGGTGCTGTCAACCAAACTATACAATTTAGAAGCCTCTATCCTCCACTTCTCCTCCAGGATCTTTTAAGTTAAGACAACAGATTATTAAGACAAAGCAATTATATGATCATCTTTAAAGAGGCAGAGATTTATATAGAGTCTGTAGAATCTCATGGTCTCTAGAGGTTTTCATTCAATAGTCAAAATGAACTAATCATGGTGACATTATTGCCTTATTATGACGAGAAGTATTTTTTCACTTTCTGAGGCCTTTTTACACAAATACTATTTTTCTGGGGCCCGTTTAGTGCTAGAAGATTGACCAATTTATCCTTTTTCTTCCTGCTTCTTCTGTTACCATCAGATCCTGGCATTGTACTCTGGCAGGCTAGACTGTGTTATTTAGGCATCAGAGCTGGTGAGATGGTCGGTCTTGACTCTGGGCTGAAAGCCATTATGGCCCATTATCCTTTCCTACTTTTCAAGGTTAATACTAATGTATATTATAGTGGTGAGGAGAACAATGTAAGTGATTAGTGAATCACACTCCCTTTGGTACTTAAATTCAACCTTTAGTATGAGTTATATTTTTAAGCAAGTAGATTAACTTTTATAGTTCATTAAGGCATTGCTAGATGCAGTTACTTC
>SJYX01018950.1:137966-182189 GCA_006410675.1 Oreotragus oreotragus
AGTCTGACACTGTTTCCCCATCTATTTCCCATGAAGTGATGGGACCAGATGCCATGATCTTCATTTTCTGAATGTTGAGCTTTAAACCAACTTTTTCACTCTCCTCTTTCACTTTCATCAAGAGGCTTTTTAGTTCCTCTTCACTTTCTGTCATAAGGGTGGTGTCATTTACAATGTTGTGTTAATTTCTGCTGTACAGCAAAGTGACCCAGATTGGGCTTCTCGGGTAGCTCAGCTGGTAAAGAATCGACTTCCAATGCAGGAGACCCTGGTTCAATCCCTGGGATGGGAAGTTTCCCTAGAGCAGGGATAGGCTACCCACTCCGGTATTCTTGGGCTTCCCTGGTGGCTCAGATGGTAAAGAATCTGCCTGCAGTGTGGGAGAAATGAGTTCAATCCCTGGGGAGGGCAAATCCCCTGGAGGAGGGCATGGCAACCCACTCCAGTATTCTTACCTGGAGAATTCCCATGGACAGAGGAGCCTGGTGGGCTATAGTCCATGGCATCGCAAAGACTTGGACATGACTGAGTGACTAAGCACACACACACACATACATACACACTCACACATATATATACATATATATACTTTTCCATGTTCTTTTCTATTATGGTTTATCATTGGAAATTGAATATAGTTCCCTGTGCTGTACAGTAAGATCTTGTTGTTTATTCATCCTGTCTATAATCATTTGCCTCTGCTAATCCCAAATTCCCTAAATCAATAATTTTAATGCATCATTTAAAAATCACAATTAATGCAGGGTGTCAAAATGTCAAAAACCGTGATACAATGGATTAGTAATAATGCCAGGCCAAAACATAATGAACATGAGGTAAAAGGAAAAACTGGTAAGACATTTTATGGGGGGATCACTTTATGAGCGATTGCCAAGGCAGTATTTAGAGAATGTATAGCCCTGAAACCCTGCATCAGTACAAAAAAGCAACAATTAATTACTGCCTAAATAACTTAGGGAGGGAAAAAACAACACATCAAACAAGCTTAGGAAAGGAGAAATAAAATTTGGAGCAAGAACAAACAATCTGAAAGGCAAAGCTTCATTTAAACCTTTTAAAAAAATCAAGGATGAGGAAAGGGGTATTGCATGTTCTCTCTCTTGCTTAATCGGAGTATATCTTTCCAAGGGCTTCTCTGGTGGCTCAGTGGTGAAGAATCTACCTGCCAATGTAAGAGACAGGAGATGTGGGTTCGATCCCTGGGTCAGAAAGGTCCCTTGAAGAAGGAAATGGTAACCCACTCCAGTATTCTGGCCTGGAAAATTCCACAGACAGAGGAGCCTGGTGCGCTACAGTCCATGGGGGTCACAAAGAGTGGGACACATCTTAGCGACTAAACAACAAGAACATATCTGTCCAAACCGAAGCTCGAGTTAGATTAACCCTGGTTAAAAACAGGAAGCACACAAGACTGCCCTGATCAAAATTCGAGTTTAAAATAGTTTGGATAATGAAAGAAGAAAAATAAATATAAAAGTAGAAATATAGGGGCAGTAGAAATAAAAATGACACGTTAGCAAATGATATGTTTGTACATCCATGAAAATCAAATCCCCAAATACAAGAGGTAATGAATGAGCTTTGAAAAGGTATGGGATAGAAAACACCTGTGAGCTGTAAGAGTTTTCCATCAACTATAAAACAATTCCAGTTGCTTTCCTCCCCACTGACTTGAAGACATGTAAAAAGTCTAGCAATTCCCCTCTGTGGTGTCAGAACATGAAAAAATCTGAAAGAATCGTTTGAATTTCTATATCTTAGAGCCACTCAGCCAGAAAGAAGAAAGGCTAATTACCTTAGTGACAATGATATTAAACACCTAGGTATTGAAGAAGGCAAGAAATGATATTTACAGGGCACTTATTGAGTGCCAGACACTACTTTAAAAACCTTGTGAGATGGTTTGTTATTAGCTGTTTTATACAACCATGAAATTAGCGGGTCAGGTTTAAAGACCCTTTTAAAAGTCATACAATCAGTAAGCAGGAGAGTTGGGATTCAAATCCAGGTTTACCTCATGCCAAATCCTATGTTTTTTCCTATTACACTGTCTTCCCACTAATTCCGAATCCATGTTTATTAAATAACCATAATACATGAATGAGAAAAAGAAAGGAAAATAGATAGATAAATAGAAAAATAGGCCATGCTCCTGACTAGTAAAACTAAGTAAAAAAAAAAAACAAAAAACTTTCTAATTCAACATAAGTTTCATATAATGCCATTTGAAATCTTTTGGGGATGATCTCAGAGTATCTCCCCCAAGATAGCTGTTACTTGCCAAGGGGAAAGAGCAACTTTCTAATGGATGAGCCTACCAGTAGCATCTTAATTATGTGATCAAGGTTAACATAATCAGTGAAGACATATTTATATCATGTACCTCCTGATATAACATCAACAGACAGGCATGTCACCTCTGTGGCATTCTTGCCAAAAACCCATAACATCAATCTAATTATGAGAAACTACCATATAAACCTTGAGGGATGGTCTACAAAATAGTTGACCAGATGACCACAATTGATTCCAAAGGTTCACGAGGGAACATTTTAGACTTATAGAAATGTCAACTATATATCTTGATAGGAGATATGTATACATTTAACACAGATGTATGTATTTCTCAAGACTGATCAAATTGAACACTTAAAATCAGTGAACATTATTCTATCAAAATTATATCAATAATTTATTTTAAAATATATATCATTGTTCAGTCGCTCAGTTGTATCCAACTCTTTGCAACCCCATGGACTGCAACATACCAGGCTTCCCTGTTCTTCACCATTTCCTGGAGTTTGCTCAAATTCATGTCCATCGAGATGGTGATGCCATCCAACCATCTCATCCCCTTCTCCTCCTGCCTTCAATCCTGCCTCCTCCTCCTGCTTGTTGTGATCCACACAGTCAAAAGATTTAGTGTAGTCAGTAAAATAGATGTTTTTCTGGAATTCTCTTGCTTTTTCTATGATACAACAGATGTTGGCTATGTGATCTCTGACTCCTCTGCGTTTTCTAAACCCAGCTTGTACATCTGGAAGTTCTCAGTTCACGTATTGTTGAAGCCTAACTTGAAGGATTTTGAGAATCACCTTGCTAGCATGTGAAATGAGTGCAATTGTGCAGTAGTTTGAATATTTTTGGCATTGCCCTTCTTAGGGATTATAACAAAGACTGACCTTTGTCAGTCCTGTGGCCACTGCTGAGTTTTCCAAATTTGCTGGCATATTGAGTGCAGCACTTTAACAGCATCATCATTTAGGATTTGAAATAACTCAGCTGGAATCCCATCACCTCCACTAGCTTTGTTCATAATGATGCTTCCTAATATATATAATGCTTCCTAATATATAAATAAATATATTATATATATATTTTAAAATATAAGTAAGTGTTAGTCACTCAGTCATGTCTGACTCTTGCGACCCCATGGATTGTAGCCCACCAGGCTCTTCTGTCCATGGGATTTCCTAGGCAAGAATACTGCAGTGGGTTGCCATGACCTCCTCCAGGGGACCTTACTGGCCTAGGGATCAAACCTGGGTTTCCTGCCTTGCAAGCAGCTTCTTTACTGTCTGAGCCACCAGGAAATTATATTTTTAAATATATCTAAATGTAATACCACTCCGGCACTCTTGCCTGGAAAATCCCATGGATGGAGGAGCCTAGTAGGCTGAAGTCCATGGGGTCGCTAAGAGTCGGACACGACTGAGTGACTTCACTTTCACTTTTCATTTTCATGGATCGGAGAAGGAAATGGCAACCCACTCCAGTGTTCTTGCCTGGAGAATCCCAGGGACGGGGGAGCCTGGTGGGCTGCTGTCTATGGGGTCGTACAGAGTCGGACACAACTGAAGCAACTTAGCAGCAGCAGCAGCAAATGTAATACCTTAGGGAAAAAAATTCCCTTTCCACTGTTCACAAGTTTTTCACTCTTCAGCCTCTTTCCAGAAAGTTTCCAATTCAGCAAGCCTTTCTGACTTCAGACTATCAGTTCAGTTCAGTTCAGTCGCTCAGTCATGTCTGACTCTTTGTGACCCCATGGACTGCAGCACACCTGGCCTCCCTGTCCATCACCAACTCATGGAGTTTACTCAAACTCATGTCCATTGAGTCGGTGATGCCATCCAACCATCTCGGTGATGCCATCCAACCATCTCATCCTCTGTCGTCCCCTTCTCCTCCTGCCCCCAATCCCTCCCAGCATCAGGGTCTTTTCCAATGAGTCAACTCTCCGCATGAGGTGGCCAAAGTACTGGAGTTTCAGCTTCAACACCAGTCCTTCCAATGAATATTCAGGACAGATTTCCTTTAGGATGAACTAGTTGGATCTCCTTGCCATCCAAGGGACTCTCAAGAATCTTCTCCAACACCACAGTTGAAAAGCATCAATTCTTTAGCACTCAGCTTTCTTTATAGTCCAACTCTCACATCCATACATGACCACTGGAAAAACCATAGCCTTGACTAGACAGAACTTTGTTGACAAAGTATTGTCTCTGCCTTTNGGAGAGGGTGGGATGATTTGGGAGAATAGCATTGAAATATGTATACTATCATGTAAGAAACGAATTGCCAGTCTATGTTCTATGCAGGATACAGGATGCTTGGGGCTGGTGCATGGGGATGATCCGGAGGGATGACGAGGGGTGGGAGGTGGGAAGGGGGTTCATGTTTGGGAGTTCATGTACACCTGTGGCGGATTCATGTCAATGTATGCCAAAACCAATACAGTACTGTAAAGTAAAATAAAGTAAAAATAAAAATTAAAACAAACAAACAAAAATATTTCAGACCCACCTTAAAGCATACTATCAGAGAAGGCAATGGCAACCTACTCCAGTACTCTTGCCTGGAGAATCCCATGGATGGTGGAGCCTCGTAGGCTATAGTCTAGGGGGTCTCAAAGAGTCAGACACGACTGAGTGACTTCACTTTCACTTTTCACTTTCATGCACTGGAGAAGGAAATGGTAACCCACTCCAGTCTTCTTGCCTGGAGAATCCCAGGGATAGGAGCCTGGTGGGCTGCCATGTTTGGGGTCGCACAGAGTCGGACATGACTGATGTGACTTAGCAGCAAAGCATACTCTACTGGAGGAAATTTTAAATTTTAATGAGGATGGAAAATATGCTTAAGAAAAGCCCATTACGGACCAGCCATACTCAAATACATAGCTTTGAAGTTGGTAAGTGTTAGGAAAATTCAAAAGCATGGTTGTCATTTTGTATGGGAAACTCCCTAATACTGTTGTTAATCACATTTATGATTTCAAGAATTTTCTGCATAATTCTTATGTCTGTATTACCTTTGTGTGGGCATGTGGTATGAAAATTGTAAAAATCTTCCAGATAAAAATCTGATGTGCATTTTACTTGCATACAATGCAGATAGAAATAAAGACTACTGATGCTGTTTGAGGTCATTTTCTTAATGCAGGCCGACTTTGTTGAGGGTGGTGGCCAAATGTTTTTTAAGCCCACTGATATCGCCATCTCTATTCCTAGTGAATCTGCCTCCTACCGCTCTCCCTGTTGTCATCTACTCACTCTTGCCTTTGGCTCTGGTCCCTGTGGAGTCCAGCTGTGTTTGTAGTTGACTCTGCTGCCCTAGTTGAAGTAACAGATGGCCTAATTGACCCAGCTCTAAGCATAGATGTTTTTCTGGTTAGCCAGGGATGGGTAAATGACTGAGTAAAAGACTTAACCATGAGTCTTTTAAAAAGTCATCTCAGACCCACTATTAATTGAAGGAAACTATTCTGATGGCTCATTTCTACATTTCTATCCTGAAGTTATTTCATATTTATTGAAGGTTATTTGCTTTCTTTTCTCAGAGGAGATTCTATAGTCTGGGATTCTATAATTGCAATCACATAATTTCATTTGATGTACTACTAAAATTAGTAAATTGCTTAAAGAGTAATTTTAAGGGTTTAGATTGTCTTATTTTGTACTTGTATATATCCTCATACTAACAGTATTAATAAAGACAGTATAATGCTTCTTAAAGTAGTAAGAAAGAATCTCTTTAATTGATATTATTTAGAAAATTCAGTAAAAATATTAATATGCTGAATGTGAGAGTTTGAAAGACACTTGTTAACACCAATTTGTTTTTCAAACATTAAAACTAAAGTCAAGCATTTTTGGAAACACCTTGCCTTTGAGAAATGATGTTTCTGAGACAAGTGGAGACATGGGAGCTAAAATTAATTTTATGAGACTTTAAGACCAGGATTAATTATTGGATGTTGGAGTCTGGGTATTGAGAAGCAATAGGCTCAGTATGCCAATGCAAGAGTGAAGTGAAGTGAAGTGAAGTGAAAGTTGCTCAGTCATGTCCGACTCTTTTAGTCCATGGAATTCTCCAGAACAGAATACTGGAGTGGGTAGCCTTTCCCTTCTCCAGGGAATCTTCCCAACACAGGGACTGAACCCAGGTCTCCTGCATTGCAGGCAGATTCTCCACCAACTGAGCTATGAGGGAAGCTTCCAGTACAAGAGACTCGGGTTCAATCCCTGGGGTCAGGAAGGTTTCCTGGAGAAAGAAATGGTAACTTACTCCAGTGTTCTTGTCTAGGAAATCCCATGCACAGAGGAACCTGGCATGTTACAGTCCATGGGATCGCAAAAGAGTCAGCCATGACTTAGAGACTAAACAGTGACAACAGTAGAAAGAACACTGGACTAACAGTCAAGGCACCTGGGCTCTGATATTATCTTTTTTTATTACCTTAAAGCATATGCTGTAACCTCTCTGTACTGATGTTGTATATCATTGTGTCCAACAGAACTTTCTGCAATGATAGAAGTGTTCTATATCTATGCTATCTATTAAGTCAAGCCACTGTTGAGCACTAGAAACGTGCTTATGCAAGTGAGGAACTTATTTTTTAATTTTAATTAAATTTAAATAGCCACCTGTAGTTAGTGGCTATCATAATAGACAACACAATTTTATATAATGAATTTGAATTAGATATGCTCTGTGTTTCTTTACAACATTGGTATTTTTAAAATGTATGTTGGAATTGAATAATAGATTCTATGAACCTATGTTTTCTTTTATGATGTGGAGCAAAATGAGTCAAAATAAATTAAGTACTGAATTCATATTCATTCAAATATTTTCCTCTTGGAAAATCTCCATGGTTTATATTCTTCCAGAAGTATGTAAATCATAGAATTTTAAAAAAACATTTCTTACTTTCAGTTAAGAGAATAATAACCAGTCACCTCAAGGGATACCCCTGAAAATACTCATTATGTCAGTCATTATAGTCACTCCCTTATGTATACCCTCAACTTCCTTGCTTTTTTCTCCTGCCACTTTCCTGCTTAGATTCCCCAAACCACATTTATCTACCTGCCAGCATCTGCACCTGCATTCTCTGCCTGCTCCTATATTACTATTGATGAATTATCCAAAGTCAGTTTTCTACCTGTGCAGTAGATCCCATCTCTTTATACCTACTCAAAGAGATTACCCCACCAATTCCCTGTTTATCCCCTATGTCATCAGTTCTTTTGCTCCAAGGCACCATCATTTTTCTCCTGGATTACTGAAATAGCCCCCTAACAAGTCTCCTTGCTTCTACTCTTGTTTCCTAGAATCTGTTCTTGACACAGCAGCCAGAGTGTTAGATCATGCTCTCCTTTCCTTAAAATCTTGCAAAAGCTCCTCATTTCACTGAGAATAAAAGCCAAATACTTAAAATGATCTACTAAACCCCCAGTCTGGCTTCCTTTTGCCTCTAAGTCATCTCCCATCTCTTTCTTTCTTGCTCACTCCTCTCCTTGGCCTCCTGCCTCCTTATTCTTCAATCTCTGCAGCACACTCCTGCCTTAAGACTGTCCCACTCACTGGTTGTTCTTTGCCTGGATGTTCCCCCAGTTATTTTATGGCTAATTCTCTTGACTCCCTCAAGTTTTTCTCAAATGACACTCTCTCTCAGCCTGCCTGACCACTCTCTATCATTGCCATTTCTTCCTCCTCACACCTCGCAGATAACTTAAGTATGCTCTAAATTTTTGCTTTTGCATCATTTTTATTTCTTTATTTTTTTATTATAAATCCTGCATATGAAAAATAAGTTTAACATCATAACTGTCCTTAGAATCTGGCATGTACATAATGCTACATAAATATGGACATCTTGGGGATCTTATTAAATCTATCAAACCTCTCTCAATCCCCAAAAGGAAGAAACAGATCTGTTCAGTGTTTTCTTCCAGTAATTCAGATCAAAGATATCAGAAGAAACTCAGAAACAAATTTTATTTATTTTAATTTTTATTGAAATATAGCTGATTTACAATGTGTTTGTTTCAGGTGTATAACAGTGATTCAGTTTTATACATATACATACAAATATACATATATAGGTGTGTGTATATATATTATTTTAAAAATTATTTTCCATTATAGGCTGTTATAGATATTGTGCTGTACTGTGGGCCCTTCAGTCAAGTCTGAACAACAAAAAATGTTTCCTGTATTTCCCTCAGAATATTCACCAGTACACAATTATTTTTTCGAAACCCTTTCTCCCTACTATAAGAAGGCACTCCTTGAGGAAATAGGTACTTTAGAATGATGAATATCTTTCATAGTTTACCATTTGCCTTATCAGTGTATAAGGCAAATACTTTTCCCAATGTAAAACAATGAATTAATTTATGCAGTAAGGGATAATTCCCCAGAAAGAACAAATAATACCCACTTGCCTTCTTGGACTTGCTAAGAAATGTTTCCCCAGGTGATTATTGGGTATTGAGGGTATTAAGGGCCTCTGTTAAAGCCCTTTACTAACATATGATAGTTATTTACCTGTAAAGGCAGTTCCTTCATCTGTTGACAGACATATTGTCTTTTATCTTTGAGCTTTAGTTCATTGTATCTATTTATATACCTGGGAAATTATAAAATACCAGTCAGTGAACTTCCCTATATGTTTTGCATTTCAAAATATATTTTTTGTCATATTTTAAATCTGTACCATTTTATCTAAGTGTCCCATTGTAATAAGATCATTTGATAATTCCCACTTGTTCAGTTTACACTAAGCATGAACTATTTTGGCATGGCAGTTAAGTAAAAAATTTAATATCACCATTAATTTTTTTCCCCTTTTAAGCATTTTTGAACACATCAATGTGCTCTAAGATCACCAGTAGGAAGGATTTTCTGATTTTTTAAACTCTCTATCACTGACAAAAGTGGGTGGAATAGATCTGAAGAGAAACAGCACTTACATAACCTCAGTATTTTGTCGTTGGCTCTATTAAAAGCTTCCTTTTGCACTAGTAGTTCTGATTGCTTTGTATCAGAAATAAGCTTGGGTAGGAAGATATGAGCCAGAATCAGAGAGGGAAACATACTTTAAAAATAGCTAATGGTAACAGTTAATGTTCACTGAACAGCTGAACTAGACTAGGCTTATACCACCATTAACACCTCCTTACCTTAACCTATCCTAACCCCAGTCTCCTCTCACCCCTTCTTGTTTTATTTTTTTTCGGATCTCTATCTCAGAGTAATAGTGAGAGTGTTAGTTGCTCAGTCATGTCCGATTCTTTGCGACCCCACAGATTGTAGCCCGCCAGGCTTCTCTGTCCAAGGGATTCTCCAGGCAAGAATACTGGAGAGGGTAGCTATTCCCTTTTTTAGGGGATCTTCTGGACCCAAGGATTGAACCCAGGTCTCCTGCATTGCAGGCAAGTTCTTTACCCTCTCTGGGCAGGGAAGATCCCCTGCAGAAGGGAATGGCTACCCACTCCAGTTTCCTTGCCTGGAGAATTCCGTGGACAGAGTAGCCTGGTGGGCTACGGTAGCCCATGGGATCACTCAGAGTCAGACATGACTGAGTGACCAACACTGTTAGCTCTATCATCTCTATCTCTCCCTGACATTATAGGATTATTTTGTCCCCACTAACAGAATGCTTTTTCTTGCTCTCTTTTGCATCTATAGCATCTGTTAAAAATGAATGGCACACACTAGGCACCCAATAAATACTCTTTGAAAGAAAGAATAAGTATCCCTCACCTCATTTCATTCTCTCAATGGAAAGTGAAAGTGAAGTCGCTCAGTCGTGTCCTACTCTTTGCCCCCTCCTTGGACTGTAGCCTACCAGGCTCCTCCATCCATGGGATTTTCCAGGCAAGAGTACTGGAGTGGGTTGCCATTTCCTTCTCCAGGGGATCTTCCCTAACCAGGGATCGAATCCATGTCTACCGGATTGGAGGCAGACGCTTTGCCGTCAGAGTTATCACCAGTAAAAGGAGGCAAGAACTGAGGCTTTAGGTGGCTAAATAACTTTCTGGAGGTTGTATAGCAAATAAGTACAGAGTCTGGATTCTTAACTGCCCTGTATATTGCCTCAAGGGAAAATAATGTTTTTATTGTTTACAACTAGCACCTGAAATTAAAAACAAAAATCTTTCCACAGGAGAAGAGGAAGATTCCTGCTGTACCAAATGGAACAGCAGCTCATGGGGAGGCTGAGCCCCATGGAGGACATAGTGGACCTGAACTCCAGCGAACCGGAAGGTTAGTGACAAGCCCTTGTATGGGACTTCAAAGACCAAATGGCGTATCACTTTTGTGTTGGGAATTACTGTTTTGAGGACTAATTTGTTTTTATACTTTGAATACCTACTCTTTGGGGGTAAATATGCTAATAAATCTGATATCTCGTCATTAATGACTGTCATTATTATTAAACCAGAACATATATATGTAGTCTTTCACACTGCTGTGCATAAAACACATTCACAGATTCTTAGAATGAATGAGGAAACTGTCAGTTGCCCCTTCCAAAAGAGCCTGTTGAAAACTTCCAAGTTCAAAATGGAAATGAAAATAAATACCAAGAACTCAGTCTTATAGACCCTGTCTCATTACATGCAAGTAGGATGTATATAATAATATTTTTTATTTTTATGATAGTAATCTGAAAGAGCTATATGATTTATTTTTCTAATCACACATCTTTGAAGAGATGAAAGCTTCAATTTATTTCTTAAAATGATTCTTTATGGATTTTTTGACAGCTTGTCTCTCTGCAAGAAATGTGTGAGCAGAAAATCAGAAACCTTTGGGTGGGTCTCTCTTCAGGGAATATGTGTGCACAGCCTCCATTATAATTGAAGGCGGGTACAAAAACTTGCAGGCCTGGTGCTCCCCTCTCCTCAGGGCCATCTCCGGTACTGCTCTCACTGTGTCCTCTAAGCTGACTTTCCAGTTCCTGACAACTCTGTGCATTTTAATTCTCCTCTGTTCTTTCCCTTTTTCTATGTTTTGTCTCTAGAGGAAATGTCTTCCTCAGTCTGGTACCTAATTTGAGATGATTCAGACAATTTTTTCCCTTTCTCTTTACTGGAAACATTGTAACTCCTGTTTACTTCCAAATTTTCGAATGCTGTCTTTTTATTTTATTTTATTTTATTTATTTTTTTCCCTCTCTCTCAGGTGTAATGTGCCACATAGCTTAGATTTTTTTTTTTTCAAAGTTCACTTTTCCTTACTGCTTCCTAAATCCTCCCAGGTCACCAATATCCGGTATCTTCGCTCCCCCAGAGCTCTTCCACAGATTCTGTTGCTGACAGGACTTCAAGTATCCATTACTCATCAGCTACTGGTGCACACCTGGGCTGCTCTTGTACTGTTCTCTGCAGTGACCTCCCACTTCCGGATTTAGATTTTTGCTGCTAAAAGCACATTTATTACACTGTAATAAAACAGCTATTTAAACTAATGTATGGCCTCATAAGTAGTTAATTAGAAAACAGTAGTCTAATAGTGCTATCAAGCCTATAAATATTAACTACGAAGTGATCATTCATAACCACCTCACATTCTTTTCGGGATTAGGTGGGATGTAAAAAATAAGTACATGAATAAATAGACTAATAGATTAAATCTGTTTTGAATTATGACTTTGAGAAGTTAACACATCATTCAGAAATGATCCCCCAAATAAAAATTATGCATGTGTTTTACTAAACACAAGTAAGAGAACCTAAACTAAGATGATCTTTGTGTATGTGTGTGAATTTTCATAGGTTCTTTGCAAACTTCTCTGAATTTTAAATGTCCTTTTTTTTTTTCAATTGAAATTTCGTCCTTTTCAACCTCTCCTGCTCCACATCCCTCTGGTGGACGTGGAAAACGTAATGATTCGATCACTCAAATAATAATAAGATAGTTATTAATATGTTGCTATTGTGTCTCTATCAGGGCAATTAAAAATAATAGAATTTTCAGTTATTCTGAAGAGGTACATTTTTCAAGGCAGATAGGAATTTGCTTCTCAAGAGAGCAATCATTTTTGAAGTGATTCTTAGATTGCCACATTATATTCCTATTTAAAAAATAAAGAGCAAACCTTTAATATTTTTCCACAACCTTGGTGTATTTAGCATACTTGCAGTATGTTGAACATAACAGTTTTTTTTAACCTCCATGTAGGAACTTAATCATAGCCTTATTCATTTTAATATGACATCTCTATTCCAAAGAGCACAAAGAGCCTTTAGTAGTCAAATGTTAAATCTGCATATTGTTAGTAAATGTCCAAAAAATGAGAATACCTGTTTAATGCTCTCATTACTAATAGATTAAAAATTTTCATCCTCAGATTTTAGACATTTCACAATTTAATGCTTCTCCCACTCCCCTCCTCCTACCAAAACATCATCCTTTACATGTTTCTAATGTGGTTTTTTTTTGATATTTTTAGAATACATGCATTTACCCCAAGTAAGGTCATTATTGTCTTGTTAATTATAGATGTTTGAATATGTTTAGCAACCGTGGATCAAAAGTACATTTATCTAGGTTGCTGTGTTATAAGGCCCCTGTGTTAGTTTTCCAAAAATGAAAACAATAATGGAACTTACCTCTCTCTACTAAGTATTATTGTCGTCCATAAGGCCATTTAAGTGCCTGTATGAAATATTTTTTGGCAAGCAATTTTTTTGACAAAGAGAGTGGATAGCTGGAGCCATGGTTATATACCACCTTTTCTCTCTAGGTTGATGTTCACTATTAGGCTATATAAAAATCTGTTTACCTTCCCTCCTTCACTTTCTGCTACACTAAATGGAATGTAAACAATTCCGATATTGCCAATGACTGAGGATAAGAGGCCTGATTTTAGGGCTAGGTTTTTGTAAAATGGAAAAGAGATTAGAGTAATCCTTAAATGTCACTGTTTGAATTTTGATTGTTGAAGAGCTGAGAACCTAGTTTGAGAGAACCTAGGGTTTTTGAGGTTGTTGACATGATTTTTCACTAGGAATTGAAGTGCCTTAGTGGTACAAAGCTATTCCTGTAGATCATGATGTAAAACCTAGCAGGTTAATACGGGTCTCATCTCTGCTGATGGAAAACCTATACTGTGACCTGGCAACAAAGCAAATGAGTATTTTGATTTATGTGTTTTTTATCTTTGTATGTCACTATTGTGTTTTCCCCCCCCCCTTAGGATTTTTGGGGGACTTATTTTAGATATCAAAAGAAAAGCTCCATACTTCTGGAGTGACTTCACAGATGCTTTCAGCCTGCAGTGTTTAGCATCTTTTCTGTTTCTCTACTGCGCGTGTATGTCTCCCGTCATCACATTTGGAGGACTGTTGGGAGAAGCAACTGAGGGTCGAATAGTATGTATTATTCTTTTCTCTGAACTTTGAATTTGAATCAGCATTTAAGATTCGTAGTTAGATGAGTGTGCGTTTCATTTTGAATTCCATTATGAGGAGAGATTTGATGTATGGTCTAGCAGATAAACTTCATATGAATTTCTTGACTAGTGGAACTGGTAATCTCAGAACAGATAATTCTTACGTTGCACAAGGTTCTGATCTCATCCCTGGCCCCCAGTCATAGGCTAGCTTTAGACTGGTTCTTACCTCTTAAGAGGTCCATTTCCCAACTTATATAGGCCATGCTTCTGCCAGACATTTGTTGTGAATACATGTAAACTTTTAGTAAGTGAAAGAAAGGGAAGATAAAGAAGAGGGAGATAATGTATCCTTGTCTACTACCATTCCATATTTTGACAGCCTGCCCCTTTTCTAATTCTCCCACCCCACCTCCTGCCCAAGGTTGCTGGTAGCTGCTTCATAGAATAGACCCCATGTATTTTATATATATTTTTTCCACAGTTATAATGGTGGCCTGTACAGCTTAGATAATGGAGTCATTTATATCTCCACACAGAGTGCAATCGAGTCTCTCTTTGGAGCATCCATGACTGGAATAGCCTATTCTCTCTTTGGTGGACAGCCTCTTACCATACTAGGCAGTACAGGACCAGTTTTGGTGTTTGAAAAGATTTTGTTTAAATTTTGCAAGTAAGTATTATATACTTTTCGCTCTTAGTCCCTGTCTATCCCTCTACAGTGTTTATGCTTCTCTCAGCATCACATTTGGAAATCTGCTGGCAGAGGTGGAAGTTGCTGATTTGATTCAGTTTGCCATTTTTGTCTCTCCATGGAAATAAAGAAACAGTAAAATATTTATGTATTTTTTATGTAATATTTATAAAAAATTATCTTCAGTTCTAAGCGCTGAGACTCCTCTGTGAGTTTTGTAGCCTTAGGTGTTCCCTGTAGACAAAGTTTTGAGTTTAGATACTCATGGGATGTGAAGCTTATTTACTTTCGCTTCCTGAATTAAACTTATTTCCATCTACTAAAAATGGTGACAAGCTTGAAGTTCAATGACCTCCTTTCTCCTGTTCTTTCCCTCCTCCTAGAGAATATGGGCTGTCATACCTATCTTTAAGAGCTAGTATTGGACTTTGGACTGCAACCCTGTGTATCATACTTGTGGCCACTGATGCAAGCTCCCTTGTCTGCTATATCACCCGGTTTACTGAAGAAGCTTTTGCTTCTCTTATTTGCATCATTTTCATTTATGAGGCCCTAGAGAAGTTGTTTGAACTCAGCGAAGCATATCCTATCAACATGCATAATGATTTGGAACTGCTGACACAGTACTCGTAAGTACCATTTCCCCTGTTGGCTGTGGGGCTTTTCTTTACACAAATATTACTATTGTTACAAGAAACATGAGAAACTTAGTCAGCAGATCGACTTCCTTGAATTGATTCGTGACCTAAATCTTGGTCTCTCAGTGCTGTGCAGGATTTCATCTAATCAGCTACTCATCTGATACATGAGTTTTCTTTATAACATCTATTCCAAGAATATCTTTTTGAAATTCTATTTCTCAAGCATTCTCTGTTAAGCAGATAATGAACCATGATCAATTTTGCTATACAGAGATTGCTTTATTGTAAAATATTTTTGATTTTGGTGTTTCTTAGGACCTTTTCCGTTTAATATAATCTGAAGAATCATAGTAGTAAAAAGCTAAGATTCCAGATTTAAAGCAGTGAGGTAAAAGATACTCATTGGGTCTAAATTGCATTAGCTTGGTGTTTGAAAATTTGATAAACTCTTAAATAAAATAGCACTGAATTGAAATGTAATTTTGCTCTTGGAACTATGACATTTATGATGAAAGTACCCTAATATGGTTCCTGAGGGTGATGTTACAGTTTAGGATTAAAGATGGAATTTCTCTAAGGCCACATTAACAGAGTATATGTGAACATTATATTAGTCTTCTTTGATTTAATTTTAGGATTTTTTGTTTTTATTATATATACATTTTAAACAGCAAATATCTAAAGCAATACGTTCTTTACCAGGCAGTTATAATCTCTATGTCAGCTACCAATGCTTTTCTTATAAACTGCTCAGATATGCCCTCCAAATCTTCCTTTGAAGATTTTTCATCTTTGTTTATTATTAGAAGTGGATATTGTTTACATTAGGCCAAAATAGTGCAATGTTATAATCTTGTTAAGAATAATGTAATGATACAGAGTTAAAAATAAGATGAATTAGTATTTTGGTGTTTTCTTAGTCATTGCAGATATCTTTAACAGTGCATCTCTGTTTTAGGACCAAAAAAAAAAAAAAAAATCAGTGGAATGTAAAATAACTTCTCCAATAAAAGTAAATGGTGAGGATGTTGTGAATAGGATTCAAAAGTAGATGAAGGAGGTGTCAGGGACATTCAGAAAACAGGCAGATGGGGAGAGCAGTTTGATCACAATGAGAGATAATCTTGATACATGCCTTTTCTTTTATGTTTAGTTGAAAAGAGAACAGTGTCACCTATTTGGGTATCTTTGCTGAATATAAAATTATCTCTGTTTGGGACTTCAAACCTACTACATGCCCTAAGCTAGGTGAATCATGAATAATAGTCTGTTCTCAATGAGCTTCCAGTTTAATAGGAAATATAAACCAACAGACAACCAAATAAGTATTATGTTAAAGGATTGGTTCAGAAAGCTATGGTACCATGTCAGAACACCTAACCCAGATCTCAGATTCAGAGAAGACTTCCTGGAGGAAGTGACAGAAAACCAAAAAATCAGTAGGAATTAGAAAGGTACTGTGGAGTAGAGCTGGAGAGTAGTTTAGGTGGAGAGAAGGACACAAGCTTGGATTTAGAAATTTCTTAATGCTTTGAAATATTTGTCCAGAGTTATATAGGTAGTGGTAAAAAAAAGAAATTAGATTCAGGTTTTATGATTCTAATGTAGCTTTCCATAAATTAGTGAAGCTCTCCAAAATAAACAATATGGAACAAATGAACCGATAAAATCAGAGCTATTCTGTTTGAAGTAGTGGGAAGGCACCAGTTGTCCACACTTTCATTCATTCCCTGGGTTCTCAGTGGCAGCTTCTAAGGTATTTTAGATCAAGGAGTACAATTTAAAATCCCCTGGTCTAGAAAGGAAGAAAAACAGACCAGCAAGGACTAAACTGTGAATAATGGTCACAGCTTGAGGGAAGAAGAATGAAAAAAATGCAACCAATAGATAAAAAACAAGAAAGAGTCATCAGAAAGGCAGAAAACCATGAATAATTTCAGACTATAGAGGCAAGGGTCAAGACTGTGCCAAGAAGTTTTTAGAGAAGACAGTGGTATGGAGATCAAACAGAATAAGGAAAAGAGATCATTGTTAGTTTTAAGGAAAGGTATTAGGTGAGGAGGGGAGCAGGACTAGAAGCCTGTTGGCAAAAAAATCAGAAGGCAGGAGGTGGCAAAGAAATGGGAAAGCGTGGCAGAGGCCATTTTGGTGTCAAAAAAGGAAAAAAGTGCCTCTGGAGAAGGCAGTGAGATCATGAGAATGGTAACTTGTAATAGAAAAAGAGCTACATGTGTTTGAAAATGAGAACAGAGAGATGAAGGAAAGAGAGAGGTTAAAGATCATGCAGAGAGCGTAGGTAAACATGGATTGCAGTCTCCCAGCAGTCAAAACGTGATGAGAGCAAGTCGAATTGTGGGTTAAGACAAATGATCAGAGGATATTTTGAGCATAAAAATAGCTGTATTTGTCCATGATTCCTTCCTATCATGGCAATCAAGAGAAGAGTGGCACAAGTCCTCTCCTTTTCCATCTCCATGTTTTAAAGAAAGATCCCCACAAGTTTAAGTTATGGTTTATCACAGTGTGCTTGTCTGAAAGCTAACAGTTTGAAGATTGAGCAAGAATGGTGTGCTAATCACTGTGTTCCGTTGCCCAGCTGAAGAGTGGCACAAGTCCTCTCCTTTTCCATCTCCATGTTTTAAAGAAAGATCCCCACAAGTTTAAGTTATGGTTTATCACAGTGTGCTTGTCTGAAAGCTAACAGTTTGAAGATTGAGCAAGAATGGTGTGCTAATCACTGTGTTCCGTTGCCCAGCTGTCCTCCCCAACCCAAGTTAAGAGGTAGAAGCAATGGAGAGACTGGCTCATCCTGATAGTGAGGTTTTAGTGGTGCTTGACCCTGAAACGGGTGAAAGAAAAACATGCAGGATAAAAGTCTCCCTGAGAAATGTGGTGCTGACCACATACCCGTAGTGCGTTGTCTTCAGCTTTCATACCATGATTCCCTAATTTCTGGAACCACTTACACTGTATACATGAATCTGCTTAGGTACTGCCATTACTTACTCTTTAGAGTAGTAAAACAAATCTCTTTTGCTATTCATATAATGCTTGTATTTATCATTGTACTTTTAGTCATGTGCATTACATGAAAGTTATTGCTGACTATAGTGGCTACTCTAATGTATTATATAACCTCACACTTCTGCACAAAACATTTGGTATTTCATGAACTCCACATGACACTTTTGGTGGCTGTCTTGTTCTTGTCACTGTGACCTTTTCACACTAATCAATCTTTAAGCATCGTTACCTTTCCTTGTCTCCTTTGCTTTTCACTTCTCTTCTTTTCACAGCTATTTGTAAAGCCTCCTCAGACAGCCATTTTGCTTTTTTGCATTTCTTTTTCTTAGGGATGGTCTTGATCCCTATCTCCTGTACAATGTCACAGACCTCCGTCCATAGTTCATCAGGCACTCTATCAGATCTAGTCCCTTAAAGTTATTTATCACTTCTACTGTATAATCGTAAGAGATTTCATTTAGGTCATACCTGAATGGTCTAGTGGTTTTCCCTACTTTCTTCAATTTGAGTCTGCATTTAACAATAAGGAGTTCATGATCTGAGCCACTGTCAACTCCTTGTCTTGTTTTTGCTGACTGTATTAGAGCTTCTCCACCTTTGGCTGCAAAGAATATAATCAATCTGATTTCAGTGTTGACCATCTGGTGATATCCATATGTAGAGTCTTCTCTTGTATAGCAAGAATAGCAAGGAGAGATAAGAAAGCTTTCCTCAGTGATCAGTACAAAGAAATAGAGAAAAACAATAGAATGGGAAAGATTAGAGATCTCTTCAAGAAAATTAGACATACCAAGGGAACATTTCATGCGAAGATGGACTCAATAAAGGACAGAAATGGTATGGACCTAACAGAAGAAGATATTAAGAAGAGGTGGCAAGAATACACAGAAGAACTGTACAGAAAAGATCTTCATGACCCAGATAACCACGATGGGGTGATCACTCACCTAGAGCCAGACATCCTGAAATGTGAAGTCAAGTGGGCCTTAGGAAGCATCACTACGAACAAAGCTAGTGGATTTGATGGAATTCCAGTTGAGCTATTTCAAATCCTGAAAGATGATGCTGTGAAAGTGCTGCACTCAATATGCCAGCAAATTTGGAAAACTCAGCAGTGGCCACAGGACTGGAAAAGGTCAGTTTTCATTCCAATCCCAAAGAAAGGCAGTGCCAAAAGAAGGCTCATACTACCGCACAGTTGCACTCATCTCACATGTTAGTAAAGTAATGCTCAAAATTCTCCAAGCCAGGCTTCAGCAATATGTGAACCATGAACTTCCAGATGTTCAAGCTGGTTTTAGAAAAGGCAGAGGAACCAGAGATCAAATTGCCAACATCTGTTGGATCACTGAAAAAGTAAGAGAGTTCCAGAAAAACATCCATTTCTGCTTTATTGACTATGCTAAAGCCTTTGACTGTGTGAATCACCACAACTGTGGAAAATTCTTCAAAAGATGGGAATACCAGACCACCTGAACAGCCTCTTGAGAAACCTGGATGCAGGTCAGGAAGCAATAGTTAGAACTGGACATGGAACAACAGACTGATTCCAAATAGGGAAAGGAGTACATCAAGGCTGTATATTGTCACCCTGCTTATTTAACTTATTTGTAGAGCACATCATGAGACACACTAGGCTGGATAAAGCATAAGCTAGAATCAAGATTACCAGGAGAAATATCAATAACCTCAGATATGCAGATGATACCACCCTTATGGCAGAAAGTGAAGAAGAACTAAAGAGCCTTGATGAAAGTGAAAGAAGAGAGTGAAAAAGTAGGCTTAAAACTCTGCATTGAGAAAACTAAGATCATGGCATCTGGTCCCATCACTTCATGGGAAATAGATGGGGAAACAGTGGAAACAGTGTCAGACTTTATTTTGGGGGGCTCCAACATCACTGCAGATGGTGATTGCAGCCATGAAATTAAAAGACGCTTACTCCTTGGAAGAAAAGTCATGACCAACCTAAACAGCGTATTAAGAAGCAGACATTACTTTGCCAACAAAGGTCCATGTAATCAAAGCTATGATTTTTTCAGTAGTCATGTATGGATGTGAGAGTTGGACCATAAAGAAAGCTGAGTGCTGAAGAATTGATGCTTTTGAACTGTGGTGTTGGAGAAGACTCTTGAGAGTCCCTTGGACTGCAAGGATCTCCAACCAGTCCACCCTAAAGGAAATCAGTCCTGAATATTCATTGGAAGGACTGATGCTGAAGCTGAAACTGCAATCCTTTGGGCGCCTGAGGTGAAGAACTGACTCATTTGAAAAGAGTCTGATCCTGGGAAAGATTGAAGGTGGGAGGAGAAGGGGACAACAGTTATAAGGTGGTTGGATGGCATCACCTACTCAATAGACATGAGTTTGAGCAAGCTCCAGGAGTTGGCGATGGACAGGGAGGCCTCACATGCTGCAGTCCTTGGGGTCGCAAAGAGTCGGCCATGACTGAGTGATTGAAGTGTGTAAGCATATACTCATGCTCACCTAAGGTTTTGTACTGATGTTACTGGCCTCATGCTTTCACAGTTTTCACAGTGTCATAGCTAGGATGCAGAATACCTGAGATTACAGTCTTTGTAAGCTTCATACGCTTTTCCTGCCACATATTTTGTTTCAGTGTGAGATACTGAAAAAGAGGTTTTATATTTAGCACCTACACTTCAGATATTCTTTTCACTTGGGCTTCCTATATTCAGATATCTTTAAATTCATAGTTATACCAATAAATAACAAAATGTCTTTAATTTTTACTTAGCTCCTCTGTCATCCTAACCTTATACTGTGTTAATATAGACCCCTATCTTTGAAACAATAAGCTTTCCTCTTTTGCCAAGAACAACTGTCAAGATAATTTAGTTTCAAGAATATACCAATTACCTGAGATGATCAAGGTGAATATTTCATTATCAATAAGTAATCATTTTGTGGAAATAACTTTCTCTAGGTTGTTGTGATTTTAACAAATGGCAAAATAGAATAAATTATTCTGCTTATGTAAGATGAAATATTTCTTCAATATAGTAGTAAGCTAAAGCTCTCAAGATAGCTAGCTAAAGAAAGACTAGAGATGTATTCATCTTTGCAGTTGGTTGGGTCACCACAAAGAAGAGGATCTATTACTCTAGTATCCAATATATTGGCAGACTAATACCTTATGTGTTTGTGTAATGCATGTGTAACTCCAATAGATTAACCTCCCTAATTTAGGTCCATGACTAGTTAGCACATCTTTGTACCCACTGTGTTTAGCACATATAGCACTTAGCACATATAGAATGAACATGTTTGTTTACATTTTTTTAATTTTTGAAAATGTATCTTATAACCAATATACACATTTAACATAGAATTTAGAGGTTTCTTTCTCCCTTAAAAAAGCTGATATTAAGAAACTGAATTATATGACATTTCAGAATCAAATAAACATGATAGCAGGTACTCAGTAAATGAATCAGTCAGTTCAGTTCAGTCGCTCAGCCATGTCTGACTCTTTGTGACCCCATGAACCGCAGCACGCCAGGCCTCCCTGTCCATCACCAACTTCAGAGTTTACTCAAACCTATGTCCATTGAGTCCATGATGCCATCCAGCCATCTCATCCTCTGTCGTCCCCTTCTCTTCCCGCCTTCAATCTTTCCCAGCATCAGGGTCTTTTCCAATGAGTCACTTCTTCACATCAGGTGGCCAAAGTATTGGAATTTCAGCTTTAACTTCAGTCCTTTCAATGAACACCCAGGACCAATCTCCTTTAGGATGGACTGCAGTCCAAGGGATTCTCAAGAGTCTTCTCCAGCACCACAGTTCAAGAGCATCAATTCTTCGGTGCTCAGCTTTCTTCACAGTTCAACTCTCACATCCACACATGACCACTGGAAAAACCGTAGCCTTGACTAGACGGACCTTTGTTGACAAAGTAATGTTTCTGCTTTTTAATATGCTGTCTAGGTTGGTCATAACTTTCTTTCCAAGGAGTAAGCATCTTTTAATTTTATTCAACAGCTAAACTTTTGATAGCCCATCTAATTCTTGTTTCTTAATCTAAACACTTGCTGTCCTTGGTTTTCCATCTTTTGAACAAAATTCTTATCTTGATGATAAGTATACGTTTAATATTTACTTGTCTTATCCTCACTGTTCCTAGTGGATTATGAGTTTTTTGTGTTTGAGACTGTCCTTTTAACTTTTTGCCTCCAGAAAGCCAGGGAGGTTGGTAGAAATCAGTAAGACTTTCTCAAATGTTTTTCAACAATGTTACTTCTCAGATTCACCTTTAGCTATTATTTTTCTTCTCTGTAACTACAGATATACAGAGCTTAAAAGGAATTATTTTTATACACTCTTATCAAGTAACTATGAAAGGGCAGAAATTTAAATGAGCATCCCATAGTAGAGTGAGAGCACTAAGCAGGAATTGATGGTTTCTTCTTTAAGATGCATTGAATGGCCAAAAGTCATGTGACTACATATCAAATACAGAGTATTTATGAAAATGCGATGACCATTATCAGAGTTCACAGGCTTTGAAGTACTGACCCCATTTCTCTTCCTGAATTGACCTACATTTAAGGATATAACCTGAAATAGTTAAAGTGGAATGTTATGATGTTTTTTAAAAAAAGTTTACTGGCATATAGTTAAGTTACAATGTTGTGTTAGTTTCAAGTATACAACAAAGTGAATCTGTTATACATATACATATGTCCACGTTTTTAGATTCTTTTCCCATATAGGCTGTTACAGAATATTGCGTCGAGTTCCCCGTGTTGTGCAGTAGGTTCTTATTGATGACCTATTTTATACGTAGCACTGTGTGTATATGTGTGTCAATCCTAATCTTCCAATTTATCCCCCCCACTTACCCCCTGGGAACCATGTCTGTTTCTACGTCTGTAACTCTATTCCTGTTTTGTAAATAAGTTCATTTATATCCTTTTTTCTAAGATTCCATGTGTAAGTGATATCATACTATATCTGTCTTTCTCTGTGTGACTTACTTCATTCAGTATGACAATAACTAGGTCCACCCATGTTGCTGCAAATGGCATTATTTCCTTCCTTTCTATGCCTTGAGTAATATTCCATTGTATATATGTACCACATCTTTATCCATTCCTTTGTTGATGGACTTTTAGGTTGCTTCCATATCCTGGCTATATATAATGATGTATTAATTTACGTTAAAACTCAGCCCAGACCCTGAGGTGGCATGTGTATGTATGTGTCAGATTAAGTTACAACCATGTGCAAGTAATATTTTGATCAGGAGTTTAAACTCCAGAAGTGGTTAGCTAATGTTAAAACTGAAAGTCTAAATTCCAGGAAAGGTTACTATAAACCCATCTGGTATCCACGTCTCAATTCAACACTAAGACTTTGCTGAATGACTGAAATGGATGTTCACTGGTGAAAGTACTAGCTTGTTAATCAGTGTACTGAATTATGCTGGTAACATTAAAGGTAATCACCTTAAATTAAACAAAAATGAAAACACAGCTTATAAAAACTTGTGCGATGCCATAAAAGCAGTGCTTACAAGGAAATTTTGGCCCATGAACAGAGGAGCCTGTTAGGCTACAGTCCATGGGGTCGCAAAGAGTTGGACACAACTGAGTAACTTCACTTTTGCTTTCACTTTCACAAGGAAATTTATGGCAATAAATTCATTTTTTTAGAAAAGAATATCTAAAATCAGTGATCAGTGAGATTCAACATGAGGAAACTAGGAAAAAAAAGGCAAATTAATGATAAAGTAAGCAAAAGAAAAGAAATGATTTTAAAAAATTAAAGAAATCAATGAACTCAAAAACAGGGAATCAATAGAGAAAATTAATGATCTAAAATGTATTTTTGAGAAGATCAATAAAATTGATAGCCTCTAGCCACACTAATTAAGATAAAAAAATAAAGGATACAAATTGCTAATATCAGAAATGAAAGAGGGAACATCACTAAAGTTCCCATGGATAATAAAATAGTACCATGAACAACTGTATGCCCCCAAATTTGCTACTGTAGATGAAATGGACCACTTCTTGAAAGACACAATATGCCAAAATTCACACAAGAATAAATAGATAATAGATAAAATCTGAATAGGCCTATATCTATTAAATAAATTGGATCAATAATTGGATCCCTTCCAAAAAAGAGAGCACCAGACCCAGATGAGTTCATTGTTGAGTTGCACCAAACATTTAAGGATGAAATTATACTAATTCTCTATAATCTCTTTAAGAGTATAGAGGCAGAGAAAATACTCCCTAACTTGTTCTATAGGGCTAGTCTTAGACTAATACCAAAACCAGACAAATACATTATTTTTTTAAAAAAGAAATTAAAGGCCAATATCTCTCATGAGCATAGATACAAAAAATTCTTAACAAAATTTTAGCAAATCAAATCCAATGATGTATTTAAAAATTTTACATGACAACCAAGTGGAATTTATCTCAGATGTGCAAGCCTGGTTCAATATCTAAAATCAAGTAAGTAAGGCATCCCATCAACAGACTATGAATGAAAAAAAATCACATGATCATACCAATAAATACAGTAAAAGCATTTGACAGAGTCCATCACCCATTCTCAGTAAACTGGTAGTAGCAGTGAACTTCCTCAAAATGTTAAAGAATATCTATGGAAAACACAGCTAGTGTCATATTTAATGGTGAGAAACTAGAAGTTTTCCCATTAAGATCAGAAACGAGTCAAGGATATTGAGTTGTATGAGCTGTCTATATAGTTTGGATATTAACCCTTTATGAGTCATATAATTTGCAAATATCTTTCCCAGTCAGTAGGTTGCCTTTTTGTTTTGTAGGTCAATTTGGTTTTATAGCCCATGAACTTTTTTCGATGATGTATTAAAATAAAAATAATAGTAAGGATTCTTTATTATAATTCTTTAAAGGCAATAACTGTCATATATTACTATATATTCTCCATTCTACTTAGCATAACACTGTACAAAATAATTTTAAACTGTTAAATCATTGAATCAACAAGCTAGACTACAAGCTATGTGCCAGACACTTGGATATAAAAGTAGCAACATAGGTGAGTCTCTGCTGCAGTGTAGCATATTATCTACTGAAAGACATAAACATTAAATATCATACAAGTAATCACTAATTATACTTGACCTAAGTGCTATCACACAAAGGTACAAATGCCATGAGAGTGAGAAATACTTCCAAAGTTATTTGTATTTGGGGGCCAAGGAGAAACTAGCTATATGAATGGAGAAAAAATTCAGATGAGAAAAAGTTTAAGAAGAATTTCATGGAGAAAGTATGTTTTTAGTTTTAGCTAGTAGTGATTGTGTTTTGCAGAGTTATTTTACATATTTTGAAAAGCTGTCTCCTGCATAATATGATATAGCTATAAGTTTAAATAATTTATTAGAGAGAGAAGTGTTAAGTACTTACAGAATCTCTTCTAAGAATAAAATCTGAAACATGGAAATAGATGTACTCAAAAGAGACTATTATTTACATAGTTATCTTAGTAGAAAACAGATTAAAGATGTAGTAATAGAAGAATGAATGAACTATATCACACCCATTAAAAATTGTGGTTATGAAGAGTAATGAGCAAATATTAATAGAAAGTTCTATATCAAAGAGAATATAAACATATGCTCATAAATATGTTGAAAATATAAATAAGAAGAATTACTTAAGAAATATACCAAAAAATTAGTTACTGATGGGTTCTGAGAGATTTCTTTTTCATTTTTTATTTTATAACTATTCTATAATGTGGCTTTAGTTCTCTTGAAATTCATAATACTTTTTGAAAAAGAAAAATGAATAGGCATACAAACAGGTTTGACTTCTACAGATACATCATAATTCTCTGGTTTTTGTATTAATGCCTAACTTGTCATACAGCACTCTTAAGGTGATTTAATAAATAAAGAGACTTAAAAAAGAACCACAAACATTACTGTTCAGTGCACACAGGATGGTACTAATAATTTACAAAGGCAAAGCAGAGCATCTGCAACTCAGGGACTAAAATTGGTAATAATGTTGAAGCGAATTGTTTTCTAGAAGGCACCTGTAAGCCCTTCTTGTGTAAGGAATACTGATCACCTTCATTAGCCTTGTAACGAAAGCAGAGACTTCTGGATGAAGGCATTTAATTATAATGTCTATCTAATCATTCCATAGCCGTTTATATATATATAGTTATGGTGGTTTAGAGCGCATGCTTTTCTTTGGGTAGTAAAGGATAGTAGGGGTTGTGTTTGGTGAAGAATATGTTTTAAGCCAAACAGTCCAACACCAATGATGGCATTTTAAAAAAATGTCGGAAAAGTGCCAATACTGCCCATTCTTTTTGCCTTTGGATTATTGAACTTTCTAATCTACGAGCTGGCAGTAGCACAGTTGTAATAACCACCACAGCAATGATGACATCCAACACCTAATCAATATTTCCTAGATGCTTTTACCTATATTAACTCATTTTACCCTCATAATAACCCTATGAAGTAGACTGATATCACTATTCCAACTTTAAGAAAATGAAAACATAGAGAGGTTAAGTAATTTGTCCAAGGTCATGCAGTTAAGTGCTTGGATTTGAATGATATAGGAACTCTGGCTAAAGAATTCAAAGTCCAGTGTTGTCATAGACACCAGGCTATCTTATGTACCTAAAGAATGTTTTTCGCATTAATATTTCCATCTTAAGGACAGAGGCACTAAATTTTATTTTAGTACTTAATAATATGTACTTAACAGAAGGTCTTATTCTAAACTCATATTCTGTCTCCTCACATTGCTTTCTCTAGTTCTTTTTTCCTTCCTTTTTTGTAGGTGTGGATAAAAAATTATTTGGACTAAGTTATCAATATAGGTGAAAAAAAAGAAAGTGGGATTTTCCCCCCTCATTTTATCTTAATTATTTAGAATATCTCTACTGACATTTAAAAAACATAAAATCTAAGCCAAAGCTCTCTTTGAGCCCTCAAGGGTTGGTACAGAGATCTTTATCAAATTTCCTGTATAAATGTGAAGCCTCTGAGAAGTATCTGCAGAGATTTCATGGACTCAGGAAAGATCAATGATGGTTTACTTGGTATCTGTGATGTTTAAATCTTTCAGGTTAAAAACCATACCTTTTCTCCTTGGATTTGATTTCTGGAAGAGGAATGTTATTAACCAGAGAAAGTCCTGACAAGGAGGCATAGGTGACTAACGTTCACTTATAGAGCTGACTCCTCCCAAAAATATCTCCCTTATGAGCTTGACATTTTTATCCCAAATTTCTTAATACTTTTGTTACCAAGTCCAAGCTCACTCTGCTCACTGTGCGATAGGCCAGTGAATCCGAGAGAGGAGGTGTTGAGGCAAAGAAGAGACTTTAATTGGGGAGCCGGCAGACCGAGAAGATGGCAGGCTAGCACTTCAAAATAACCGTCTTATTGGGATCTGGATGCCTGGTTCTTTTACAGATTAGAGGCAAAGAAGCAATGGGGAACTAAAGTCAAAAGGCAGAATAGAGAGGTGCCGGGGTCCTGCCCCAGTGGATCCAGGGTAATTTGAATGGGGAGACGGAGTAGGTGATGAAAAACTTACTTATTTAGAAATATAAAAGAGCAATTAGGAAAGAATAGTGTAGTGGGAAATTTAGTGGAGAAAAGATGCTGAATAACTTGGTTTATGGGGAAAGCTAATAAAACCTCAGGACAAGAGGTTTACACCATTTACGTTCGGCCACCAGCACCCGTTTGAATAGCGGAGGGTGCCCCGTCTTAGGCTCCCTCTCTCGTGGGTCTTAGAAGCCAGGGCAAGTAAGTAGATGTGGTAGCCTCCCTGCTCCAGATGGGAATTCAGCCTGAAAAGGAGAGTGAGGGAGAGGGAGAAAGAAAGAGAGACTCGACACGGGGGGGAGCCAGATTTCCAAGAAACCAGTTCGAGGAGCTGGTCAGAGAAACTGGTCCATCCTTTATTGTTCGAAAAGCTTTTTATACTTTTTGCTTGTACATAGAGATCAATGGATAATACAAAATTATGCAGTGTCAACAGCCCTGACTGTTATCGAGACCAGGCTTTCTCTCTGCATACCTAGTTGTATACATATGTCTTAGGTGATTTACATCATCTTCCGGCCAGAAGGCCAATTAACATTTTACAGCCCTTTTCTGATAAGGGTAATAGTGTTGTTCTTCCCAAAGTCTGGTGCCACTCTCAGAAAGCACTAAATAAAGTTACATTCTTACATAGCAAGGATACAACAATTTATAACAAGTGGAGTACAGTGATTTATAACAAAGAGAAAATTAACTCAAAAAGTCTAGTATTGCTGACATCAAAACTACTATATTCCTATTTCTGCATCATGATTACATTGATTAATATCCTCCCAGGTGCCTAAAGATAAAGGATATGGAGGCCTGGTGGCAAGCATTAACTCAACAATGGAACCCTTCACCAAACTAATTCTTAGCTCTAAAAGGCTCTATATCTTTAAGATGTTTTGAGCGGTTGGGGGCTGTAAACAATCCATAAGTTGTAAAGTCCAGGCAGACCGATCAGATAAGTTAGAAAGCCATCAAAGGGGTTTAAGCTGAGACATTCTTTTTATATGCAGGAGACTGTTAACTGGAGCCCTAAGTTAATTCCTTTTAGAGGCAGAAGAGTGGAAAGCACAGTACAATAAGGCAGGAAGACTGGATTTTTGGGGGTAGATGTTCAGGAAAACCCAGGGGGAACCCCTGAAGCCTGACCCACCTTGCCCATCAGGCCTCTCCGCATGACCTTATCATGAGTGGAATCTCCCGTGCTCGCTCCCGGCAGAGAGGGAGATACAGTGGGGAAGTAAAGTGAAAGGGTCTTCAGTCTTGCAAAATATCTCCAAAGGAATGGTGTGCCTTCAGCAAAGTGAAAGTGAGAGTAAAAGTCACTCAGTTGTGTCTGACTCTTTGCAATCCCATAAAATTCTCCAGGCCAGAACACTGGAGTGGGTCGCCTTTCCCTTCTCCAGGGGATCTTCCCAACGCAGGATTAAACCCAGGTTTCCTGCATTACAGGCAGATTCTTTACCAGTTGAGCCACAAGGAAAGCCCACAAAAGGTGTGTTGATCTCTTCTGTTCACAGGTGTGCAAGGACAAACTATCTCTCCATGAACTGAACAGAAGCACTTTAGTTTACAGTCAAACAGAGAGACAGGGTCCTCCAGGCAAAGCCTTGGAGTACGATTATAATAATAAAAGCAAGTCAAAGACACAGTTTTCAACAAGAAGTCAGAATTGACTTTCCCCTGCAACACTTTCAGAAAGTCACTGTTGTAATGTAAATGCACTCCCAGGAATAGAGTAACGCATTAAGCCATTGTCCTCACTAACACAGCACATTGAAAAATAAGAGACCCTGGTTCAAAGAGAATGGTGCACACAGCAAGCAAAGTGAATGGAGAAGTGATACCAGCTTGGTGGCCAGATTTACGTGAGGCTGTAAGGAAATAGGAATCTGCAAGTTGGACAAGGGAGGTGATAGTGGTGTAGTTGTCATGATATGAAGGCTGGGCTGCATGGTGTTTTGGGGGGAATAACTTAAAGAAGCTGCTGCAGTTCAGTCACTCAGTCGTGTCCAACTCCCCTCGACTCTCTGGCTACAGCCACTAGTCTCCTCTGTCTGTAGAATTCTCCAGGCAAGAATACAGGAGTCGGTTGCTATACCCTTCTCCAAGGGATCTTCCTGACCCAGGGATCCAACCTGGATTTCCTACGTGCAGGCGGATTCTTTACAGTCTGAGCTTCCAGGGAAGCCTATATATACATATACCTATGCAGATATTTAAAATAATTATTTTGATCTCTGTAGCAGTTTAAATACTTTCTGTGAGCCAAAGAATTGATGCTTTTGAACTGTGGTGTTGGAGAAGACTCTTGAGAGTCCCTTGGACTGCAAGGAGATCCAACCAGTCCATCCTAAAGGAGATCAGTCCTGGGTATTCATTGAAAGGACTGATGTTGAAGCTGAAACTCCAATACTTTGGCCACCTCATGTGAAGCGTTGACTCATTGGAAAAGACCCTGATGCTGGGGAAGATTGAGGGCAGGAGAAGGGGATGACAGAGGATGAGATGGTTGGATGGCATTACCGACTCAATGGACATGGGTTTGGTTGGACTCCGGGAGTTAGTGATGGACAGGGAGGCCTGGCGTGCTGCTGATGGGGTCACAAAGAGTTAGACAAAACTGAGCGACTGAGCTGAACTGAACTGGTTCTAATAAGATGTCTTTAGGGAGCATACATACACCAGTTTCAAAACGAGGCACATGTTCACATGGCTCTGAGTTCGAGATCCCTGACCAAAGGATTGGACACCATCTGTCAGAAGGACCCTGAAGTTTTTAGCTGGCAGGTCGAGTGGCTTTCCAAGGTGCTTGCTGCTTCCTCACTCGTGCAAACTTAGTTAGCTGGGATTCCCCATTGGGAAGTGAAGGTAGGTAGAATTTTTCCTTCCCCTCACTGCCTTTGGTATACTTTATTCTCAAAACCATCCCCAGAGATTTAAAAGCATCAGGAATATAAAAAATATCTCTTCTTCACAAGGTTGGAGGCCCCAGAACTGATCTTGAAAAGATTTATTTTTACTTTTATTCAAAAAAGTGAGAATTTAGGCAGAAAAATATAGTAGATACCTGTTGTTAACATTTTGGGGGGCAATATTTGTTACATTAAAAGAGTGTAAGAATAAGGTGGTTGATACATATTTGTTTTCTAATTATAATTTGGAACATAGTTATAAATACTATGGTTTATGGATTAAATATGTACCCTGTTATCTCCTAATCTACTCTGGAATAATAAAATATATATCACTGGGGACAATATCCATAGTTCTAGAATATTCCTAGCCATTTGGTTCTGTTACAGAATAAAGTTAAACTGGAATAAAGACAATGTTAAGTAAAAAAGCTTCCTTTGCCCACTTCACCTTACATGGGCTCCATTTTGGGGGGTGTATACCATAATGATTAAATGATATATATTATATTGTGAAATGATCATCACAGTAAATTTAATAATAACATCCATCACCACACATAGTGAATATTTTTTTTTGTGAAAGAAATTTTAAGATCTGTCCCCTTAGGAACTTTCAAATATGCAATACAGCATTGTTAACAATATCCCCCGGGGAAGGCAATGGCACCCCACCCCAGTACTCTTGCCTGGAAAATCCAATGGACGGAGTAGCCTGGTGGGCTGCAGTCCATGGGGTTGCTAACAGTCGGACAGACTGAGCGACTTCACTTTCACTTTTCTCTTTCATGCATTGGAGAAGGAAATGGCAACCCACTCCAGTGTTCTTGCCTGGAGAATCCCAGGGACGGGAGAGCCTGGTGGGCTGTCGTCTATGGGGTCACACAGAGTCGGACACGACTGAAGTGACTTAACGGCAGCAGCAATATCCCCATGCTGTATATTACATTCCTAGAATTCATCTTCTAACTAGAAGTTTGTACCTTTTGATATCCTTCATTGGGGCTTCCCTGGTGGCTCAGAGGTTAAAGCATCTGCTTCCAACGCGGGAGACCCGGGTTCGATCCCTGAGTTGGGAAGATCCCCTGGAGCAGGAAATGGCAATCCACTGCAGTGTTCTTGCCTGGAGAATCCCATGGACGGAGGAGCTTCGTAGATTACAGTCCACGGGGTCGCAAAGAGTCGGACACGACTGAGCGACTTTACCTTACCTTACCTTACTTTGTGATGAATATTTGACTAGTTATAGACTTCTGGGTTGCCAAGGGTTTTCTTTTAACCCATTAATTACCTTATTCCGTTGATTTCAAGTTTGCTGCTGCTGCTGCTGCTCAACTGCTTCAGCCGTGGCCGACTCTGTGCGACCCCATGGACAGCAGCCCACTAGGCTCCCCCGTCCCTGAGATTTCAAGTTTAGGTCAGTTCCATTTTTAATTTTTTGAGGAATCTGTATATTGTTTTCCATAGTGACGGTACCAGTTTACCTTCTTGTCAACAGAGCATGAGATTCCCTTTCTCTTCATTCTCGCTGATGCTTGTTATGTGTTGTGCTTTTGAGAAGAGTCATTCTGACAGATGTGAGGTAATGTCTCACTTGGTTTTCATTTACTTTCCTCTGATGATTGGTGATATTGAGCATTTTTCATGTGCCTGTTGCTCACCACTATATCTTCTTTGGAAAGATGTCTCTTCATACTCTTTGCCCATTTTTCATTTGGGTTGTTTGTTTATTTGATGTTGAGTTGTATGAGTTCTTTGTATATTTTGGATATTAACCCCTTATTGGATATATCATTTGTAAATACATATTTCCATTCAGGAGGTGGACTTTTCATTCAGCTGACAGTTCCTTTGCTGTGCACAATTGTTTTGTTTTGTTTTGTTTTTAGTTTGATATAGTTCCATTCGTTTATTTGATGACCATTATCTAAGAGGATGCCACATATGTTTTCTTCTAGAATGTTTATTCTTTAAAGTTTTACGTGTCTTTAATCCATTTTGAGTTTACTTTTTTATATAGTGTTAGAAAATAGTCCAGTTTGATTCTTTTGTATGTAGCTGTTTAGTTTTCTCAACACCAATACTGAAGAGGCTACCTGTCCTATTGTATATTCTTGCCCTTTTTCATCATAGATTAATGCCCATATGAGTTCATTTTTTGGCTCTCTACTTTATTCTATTGATCTATGTTTCTGTTTTTGATACCATTTTGATTACTATACCATTGTAGTATAGTTTGAAATCAGGAGGTGTGAACCTCCAATTTTGTTCTTTCTTAAAACTGTTTTAGCTGTTCAGGGTCTTTTTGTTTCCATACAAATTTAAGAATTATTTTTTCTAGTTCTGTGAAAAATGGCATTGGTATTTTGATAGAGATTGCATTAAATCTGTAGATTACCTTAGGTAGTTTAATCATTTTAACAATATTAATTCATCCAGTTCCTGAACATGGTATGTATTTTCATCTTTTTTTGTATTGAGTTTGGCTTCTGAATGGTTTTTTTCTGAGTGTAGGTCTTTTACCTCCTTAGTTAAATTTATCCCCAGGTATTTTCTTTTCTTTTTTTTTTTTTTGATGCAATTGTAAATGGGATTATTTTTTAAAATTTCTCTTTCTGATGGTTCTCATTGTTAGTATACAGAAATGTAACAGATTTCCATATATTAATTTTATATCCTGAAATTTGATCAATTCATTTATTAGTTCTAGTTTGTGTGTGTGTGTGTGTGTGTGTGTGGTGTCTGTAGAGTTTTCTATGTATGATACCATGTCATCTGCAAACAGTGACAGTTTAATTACTACCTTTCCAGTTTGGATTCATTTTATTTCATTTTCTGTCTGGTTGCTGTGGCTAAGACTTCTGATACTACCTTGAAAATAAGTGGCAAGGGTGGGCATTCTTGTCTTATTCCTGATCTTAGAAGAAATGCTTTCAATTTTTTTGCCATTAAGTATGACATTAGCTTTGGGCTTGTCACATGGTCTTTATTTTGTTGGGATGTGTTGCCCATGGATTCACTTTTTAAAAGAGTACAGACCAAAAATCCTATGCCCTACTAGAGCCTTTCCATGGTACCAGACTGCTGGTGAGCTTTAGTTTCTTATTTTTAAATGGGGACAAAAGTACCTGTCCTAGCAGTCGAAAGAACGACTTATAAATTTAATTCAATTATACCAAAGTACTTTATAACTCATGATATAAACTTATAAAATGATAGCTACTTTGTATTAAGCATCTGCTAAATTCTTAGGAATAGTACTGGAAGTTTTACTTGTATTATGGTACTTCTTTTAAGGCTCAACATGATCCTAAACAATTGTTAAAATACATTTGATATATAGTAGTTAATAAAAGCTCAAAGAGGTTGTGTAATTTTCAGAGGTCAAATAGACCTAAATGGCAGAGTCAAGATTTAGTTCAATATTACTTCCAAATAGAGATGTTACTTTTCTTTGTACTCAGAACTAAGGCAACAAGCTTATTTAATATTTTGTGGTAGGTGATACCATTAAGAAGGCGGCAAAAGTCACTGAATAATCTGCTCCTTTAGCAAAGCTAGCAAAGAAAACACCCAGATAAAGTCGTGCTTATATTTTAGAGCAGATCACCTGAAAACCCCTGGGCTTCACACATTTTAAAAATAGTTTTTGTGTATTTGACTACACAGTAAGAAGGGAAAAGAATAGATGTTTTAGATGCAAAAGGAATATGGCATGCCATCCCTGCCAGATTCAAGCTTATAGTTTTTATTAGTTTTATTTTGCTCATTTTATCAAATCACAAGTGATGAAACAGGAGAAACATAAGGACTTCATTGCTTTTGGCTAACAGATGGGAAACAACAGAAAATTCTTTCCATAAATGCAGAAAAATAATTTTCTTCATAATAGCTAATATGCCTTCTTTAGGCATTAAGATACGTTTCTGTTTATAATCTTAAGACAGCTATATTTTTACTCTTTATAAAAATGAAGCCTCCCAGGAAAAACAGGGTATTTCAGTGCCTAATCTTTATTTTTTAAATTAATTTTTATTGGTGTATGGTTGATTTACAATGTTGTGTTAATTTCTGCTGTATAGCAAAGTGAATCAGTTATACAAATGCGTATGTCCATTCTTTTCTAGATTTTTTTCCAATGTAGATCATTACAGAGTATTGAGCAGAGTTCCCAGGGCTACACCGTAGTCCTTACTAAGTTATCTATTTTATGTACAGTAGTGGGTATGTCAACCCTAATCTCCTCATTTATCCCTCTTCTCTTCCCCTTTGGTAACCATAAGTTTCTTTTCTACACCTGTGACTCTATTTCTGTTTTGTAAATAAGTTCATTAACATTTTTTTAAGATTCCACATATAAGTGATATCATGATATTTGTGTTTCTCTGTCTGACTTACTTTACTCAGTATAACAATCTCTAGGTCTATCCATATTGCTGCAGATGGCATCATTTCATTCTTATTAATGATTGAGTAATATTCCATTGTATGTAAGTATTACCTCTTGATCCATTCCTCTGTTTATGGTATGCTTTCATGTCCTGGCTATATTTTCTCCAGATACATGCTCAGGAGTGGAATTATTGGATCATATTCAGTACTCTAATCTTTAAATTTGGTTAGAAATGGTTGGATTGCTTCACTGATTCAATGGACATGAATTTGAGCAAACTCCAGGAGATAGTGAAGGACAGAGGAGCATGGTATGCTACAATCCATGGAGTTGCAAAGAGTAGGACATGACTTAGTGACTGCACAACAATCTTTAAATTCTATCATTGGAAATGTAGGTGTGCAGCCCAGCTTCTAATATCTTAGAACATTTTTCACAGTAGGTTTTAATCACTGGAGTGAATAATTCCCTAGGAAAGCAACACAGCTTCATGCAATATGACTTGGTAGTCAACATTCTCATTTTCCAATAAAACGGAAGTTTCATGAACAGAAACACTGGACTCCTTGAAATTTCACCTGTGAAGAGAATTTTTCTGAGCAGCTTCTTGAGAAAGTATATCTTAATAGGTTTATCATAAATATGGGGTCTTCATTCCTTATAATATCACAGACAGACACAGTCATGTTAGCCACTGTGTTTGCATAGTTATGGAGAGTATCATGATCTGTTTTTACCATTAACCTGTCTGCCAAAAGACAGGAACTGTGTTCTCAACCAACAAACTTTGGTATCATATCTTCAGTAAACTTCTACCCTCAAAATCCAGGTTCAACTGACATATCCAAGACCATGTCTATCTGATTAGCCCGTGGTGCCAAATACTCAACTGTAGTTTCTAGTTTGATGGCAAGTCCAACCTTTATCTCATTGCCCCAAATGTCTTTAATGAAAGCTCCTGGGTTCTTGTATATATGGATTGACTCCTATTATAGCCATTGGCTTTACCTACTCTTCCAGCCTAGAAACCATCCTGTGCATGTCAAAGAAAGGATCCTGTCCTCGCTGCTTTTGGAGACTCTACCATAGGGTGGCCAAAAGTAATGTGAACAAAATACCCATCTGTTGTATCCAGGTACAGATAATAAGCCTCAGAGGCCAGCATTTAGAGATTTTCAGCCCCTGAATTGGCCAGGTTGCCGTTGAAGATGAATGGGTCAATCTCATAGCTAGGCATCATGATCCTGGTTCCCAGGAGCCAACTTACATGAGTCTTCCAGTAAGATAAAGGCTTTATCCTGATTTCTTCTTCTTTTAAAATGTACTAATTAATACTTTAATTTTTGAACAATGACTAGTAAATAATTTTTGAACAAGGACTAAATTTTCATTTGAAATAATGATTAATTTTCTCCAGGGTAAAGTAAAGGGCATGAGTTATAGCTTTAAAGAATTTATTTTGCAAACAGTTAGGTCCTAAATATATTTGCCTATTATTCAAATGAGTCAGAACTAGTAGTTTGCTTGGTTTTTGTTGCTTTAGTGGGGTAAGTTAACAGAAGAGTTGAGTAATTTGGTGATTTTTGTAAGATATGCACATAAATAACCTGAAATATCCATGGATGAGCTGTTTGTTAGTATCTTGCTGTTGTTGTTCAATCACTAAGTCATGTCCAATGCTTTGCAACCCTGTGAACTACAACACACCAAGCTTCCCTGTCCTCTGATTTAGTAATATAAATGGGATCAGATGGCTAGCTAATAAATGTTTTTGTTCCCAATTTTCTTTCAAATAAAATTCTGTTTTATATATATGAATATATATATATATATATGCATGTATATTTACGTTAGATGTATGTTTAACGCATACATTTACTATAATGCTAGTTCTTTCTTACTGTATTCTCCTATAAGATAAGATATTTGGCATATTTTCTTTATTTTGCATTTTAGTTTTCTTTTATCATCAATAAATTTATCAAGTTTTCTGAATATAAACGTATTTTCCCAGATTTTTCCCATTAAGTTCCTATGGTATTAGGCCTTTTTTTTTTTTTTTGAGGCAAAGTAACTGTATGCAGGTCAGGAAACAACAGTTAGAACTGGACATGGAACAACAGACTGGTTCCAAATAGGAAAAGGAGTACGTCAAGGCTGTATATTGTCACCCTGCTTATTTAACTTATATGCAGAGTACATCATGAGAAACGCTGGGCTGGAAGAAGCACAAGCTGGAATCAAGATTGCCGGGAGAAATATCAATCACCTCAGATATGCAGATGACACCATCTTTATGGCAGAAAGTGAAGAGGAGCTAAAAAGCCTCTTGATGAAAGTGAAAGAGGAGAGCGAAAAAGTTGGCTTAAAGCTCAGCATTCAGAAAACGAAGATCGTGTCATCCGGTCCCATCACTTCATGGAAAATAGATGGGGAAACTATGGAAACAGTGGCAGACTTTATCTTTTTGGGCTCCAAAATCACTGCAGATGGTGACTGTAGTCATGAAATTAAAAGACGCTTACTCCTTGGAAGAAAAGTATGACCAACCTAGATAGTATATTCAAAAGCAGAGACATTACTTTGCCAACAAAGGTCCGTCTAGTCAAGGCTATGGTTTTTCCAGTGGTTATGTATGGAGAGAGTTGGACTGTGAAGAAAGCTGAGTGCCGAAGAATTGATGCTTTTGAACTGTGGTGTTGGAGAAGATTCTTGAGAGTCCCTTGGACTGCAAGGAGATCCAACCAATCCATTCTGAAGGAGATCACCCTGGGTGTTCTTTAGAAGGAATGATACTAAAGCTGAAACTCTAGTACTTTGGCCACCTCATGCGAAGAGTTGACTCATTGGAGAAGACTCTGATGCTGGGAGGGATTGGGGGCAGGAGGAAAAGGGGACAACAGAAGATGAGATGGCTGGATGGCATCACCATTTCGATGGATGTGAGTTTGAGTGAACTCTGGGAGATGGTGATGGACAGGGAGGCCTGGCGTGCTGTGATTCCTGGGGCCTCAAAGTGTCGGACACAACTTAGCGACTGAACTGAACTGAACAAAGATTCATTTAGCAATCATAGAAGTACACTACCCCTTACTAGTGAACTGCGTTAAAGACAGATGTTGGCAAGTTCATACATGTATGAGCAGGACAGCAGCAAGATATTTGTATACCTGCGAGTCTTGTTTTTACACCTAATCTAATCCTAGCACAACTATAAAATTGGAACAAGAGATTTAAGATAAGACATTTGTGGACACCATGGATAATTTTTGAAAGCTACCAAAAGACCCCCTGGAGAAGGGACCAGCTACCCACTCCAGTATTCTGGCCTGGAGAATTCCCTGGACTGTATAACTCATGGGGCCACAAAGAGTCGGACACGACTGAGCAACTTTCACTTAGCATGGTGTCTTGCATGATACTCATTACCTTTTTATTGAATTAATTAAGCATTGTGAATAATGCCTCATGACTGCACTTTCTATGAATCCTTTATCACACATATGGAACAAAACATACTGTAACCTCGATTCCCCTGAAAGTATAGCCTAAGTCAGAGGCTTCCTTGAAGGTTAATTGATCTTAAGGAGCAGAGGTGAAAAACATTAAGAGTGTGATTACTATGGACTGATTTATGTCCCTTCAGAATTCATATTTTGAAGCCCTAACTCCCTGTGACTGTGTTAGGAGACAGTGTCTCAGAAACTAATCAAGATTAAATAAGGTAATAAGTGAAAGTGAAGTCACTTAGTTGTGTCCGACCCTTTGCAACCCCATGGACTGTAGCCTGTCAGGTTCCCCTGTCCATGGGATTTTCCAAGCAAGAGTGCTGGAGTGGACTGCCATTACTTTCTCCAGGGGATCTTCCCAACCCAGGAATCGAACTTGGGTATCCAGCATTGCGGGCAGACACTTTACCGTCTGAGCCACCAGGGAAGCATGGGGCCCAAATTTGATCAGTTGTGTGCTTGTAAGGAGGGGGGAGGTGCTCTTATCTCTCTCCGCCATGTAAGGCCACAGGGAGAAAATGGTCTTCTGCAAGCCAGAAGAGTGTCTTCAGAAGAACTCAACCATGCTGGCACCCTGGTCTTGGACTTGCAGCCTCCAGGTCTGTGAGAAAATATATTTATATTGTTTAAACAATTCAGTATATGGCATTTTGTTATGGCAGCCTGAGTAGGCTAATACAGTGACACTGAAAAAGAGATAAAGCAGGTAAGAAATTGTGTTACTGCATTGGTTAGAAACTTTATCACACATGTGGAACAAAACATACTGTAACCTCGATTCCCCTGAAAGTATAGCCTAAGTCAGAGGCTTCCTTGAAGGTTAATTGATCTTAAGGAGCAGAGGTGAAAAACATTAAGAGTGTGATTGATATGGACTGATTTATGTCCCTTCAGAATTCATATTTTGAAGCCCTAACTCCCTGTGACTGTGTTAGGAGACAGTGTCTCAGAAACTAATCAAGATTAAATAAGGTAATAAGTGAAAGTGAAGTCACTTAGTCATGTCCGACCCTTTGCAACCCCATGGACTGTAGCCTGTCAGGTTCCCCTGTCCATGGGATTTTCCAAGCAAGAGTGCTGGAGTGGACTGCCATTACTTTCTCCAGGGGATCTTCCCAACCCAGGAATCGAACTTGGGTATCCAGCATTGCGGGCAGACACTTTACCGTCTGAGCCACCAGGGAAGCATGGGGCCCAAATTTGATCAGTTGTGTGCTTGTAAGGAGGGGGGAAGTGCTCTTATCTCTCTCCGCCATGTAAGGCCACAGGGAGAAAATGGTCTTCTGCAAGCCAGAAGAGTGTCTTCAGAAGAACTCAACCATGCTGGCACCCTGGTCTTGGACTTGCAGCCTCCAGGTCTGTGAGAAAATATATTTATATTGTTTAAACAATTCAGTATATGGCATTTTGTTATGGCAGCCTGAGTAGGCTAATACAGTGACACTGAAAAAGAGATAAAGCAGGTAAGAAATTGTGTTACTGCATTGGTTAGAAGTATAGGTGAGTGATGCTTGATTTGAGGTGAGGTGAAGTCGCTCAGTCATGTCCGACTCTTTGCGACCCCGTGGACTGTAGCCTACCAGGCTCCTCTGTCCATGGGATTCTCCAGACAAGAATACTGGAGTGGGTTGCCATTTCCTTCTCCAGAGGATCTTCCCAACCCAGGGATTGAACCCAGGTCTCCTGCATTGGAGACAGACACTTTAACCTCTGAGCCACAGCTCACAGTTGTTTTCCCTGGGGATGAAAAGGGGAAACATATATCTATCAGCTTTTGTAGCCCATTGGTTAAGGACGGCAGAAGTATAAGAGTAGGAAGTAAGATATGTGATGCAACCTGAAGAAAGGCATCAAAGCATTGCACTTGAAAATGAACTGTTGAAATCCATAAAGAATTGATCACTGCAGCAGAGGCTGGAAGAAGAGGTGTGGCTGATAGGATTTGAAGTGGTATACAAATTATCTGATACATAGACCACCACAAAAGTGTCCTGTATTCAATATTCACAAGTAATTCATGTTTTTAGTATTTCTACAATGCTTATTCTACATGGAAAAATAAGTGAAGCAGTTTTTATAAACTAAAATTGATAAAAAGTTTGATTGCAAGTAAATGCTAACTCTGACATTAATGTAGTGATTCTTTAAATCTTGAAACATAATTTTTCAAGGTGTCAAAAGAAATGTTAATGACAGTTTAAGCATTGTTTATCTCAGAATCTAAACAAATGGATATGTTACTGACCAGAAAGCAAATTTAACATGTTTCTTTATCACAGAAGCAGTAAGCTTTGAATGACAGTGAAAATGGCATTGAGAAATACTACCAGGGACAGATACTGCTAAAGATAATTTTTTAACATTAGTTGATGTTCAAAATAATTATAAGTTGAAAACAATCCAAATAGCTTGACAATATAATTCTGATCAATCTGAGTATGATTTAAGAGAAATACTGGAATGGTTCCCCCATAATTGCAAAACTTTTAAATATTTTAAAGAGAGAAAAAAAGATAAAACTAAATACAAGAGGGACCTCAAGATAATTTGTACACATTGAAATAAGAAAGTAAATTTAGAGCTTCCACAAAGGGAAACAATTATTTTTTCAGATACATTTTATTGTTATCAAAATAATCCATATGTACCCTGAAAAATGCAAATAATAAAGAAAGATTATAATCAAAGCACCAGCTCACTGAAAGACAACACTTTTAACCTAGATTTATGTTTATTTTTGGTGTTACCTAAATTTCTCTAGGAGAAGGCAATGGCACCCCACTCCAGTACTCTTGCCTGGAAAATCCCATGGATGGAGGAGCCTGGTGGGCTGCAGTCCTTGGGGTCGCTACGAGTCGGACACGACTGAGCGACTTCACTTTCACTTTTCACTTTGATGCATTGGAGGAGGAAATGGCAACCCACTCCAGTATTCTTGCCTGGAGAATCCCAGGGACGGGGGAGCCTGGTGGGCTGCCATCTATGGGGTCGCATAGAGTCGGACACGACTGAAGCGACTTAGCAGCAGCAGTAGCAAATTTCTCTAAATAATATACTTATATTACTATTTCTTTGTTTACCAATATTAACTGTGACTAACTTACTTTTGCTGTTATGCATATGGATTTAATTCCCTTTCTACTCCCAATTCCAGCCTTGTTGCTCTCTCTTTCCAAAATAATTCTATCATATCTTAAGATCCATCATTCCTGTAACCTTGGTAACTATAAATAAACAAGTAACCACAAGTAACATAGACTTCTGTTTCTGTCTCCAAAGGTTGTAGATAATTCTCTTTACTTTCTACTTTGTATTGACTTAAATAGACTGCAAGTTATTTCTCTAGCAAAAATGGGTTTATTCAGGATCAGCAAAGAATTTCAGTTTAGGATCTGAAACCATGGCAAGCCATGTACAGGACCCATGAAAAAAAGGAGAGAACTCTTTTATAGAGTGGAAAGGAAATTGGGAAAGCCATAGTAACGCAATAGTCCATGACTTTCCATTGGCCGAGTTTTGAAGTCTCTCATTGGATGAATTCTTGCCTGGAGGAAAAACAAAACTTTTCTTCTCCCTGTTGGGTTCTGCTGTTGTGATAAGCCATGAGAGCTTCACTTTCTGGTCTCCTGACCCTGTTTTGTTGAGGTTTCTGTTTATTGGTTTTTTACATTTTCTCCTTTCGATCAACATCTTCCTCTGAAAGTACTGCTGGTCAAGAGTCAGGTTTTCTGCACTGAAAAGCACAGCAAGATCCTCTATGACCCACCATCAAGAGTAATGGAAATAAAAGCAAAAATAAACAAGTGGGATCTAACTAAACTTAATTAACAGAAAATAATCAATAGAAAATTAAAGATTTACTGCACATGGCCCCACCCATCAGAACAAGACCCAGTCTCCTCCAGGTTAGTCTCTCCCATCAGGAAGCTTCTATAAGCCTCTGATCCTTCTCCATCAGAGGGCAGACAGACTGAAAACCACAATCACAGAAAATTAACTATTCTGATCACATGGACCACAGACTTGTCTCAATGAAACTATGAGCCATGCCACGTAGGGCCACCCAAGACGGACGGGTCATGGTGGAGAGTTCTAACAAAATGTGGTCCAATGGAGAAGGGAATGGCAAACCACTTCAGTATTCTTGCCCCGAGAACCCCATGAACAGTATGAAAAAGCAAAAAGATAAGACATTGAAAGGTGAACTCCCCAGGTGCCCAATATGCTACCTGAGATGAGTGGAGAAATAACTCCAGAAAGAATGAAAGAGACAGAGCCAAAGCAAAAACAACCCCAGTTTTGGTGATAGAAGCAAAGACTGATGGTGTAAAGAACAATATTGCTTAAAATAAATAAATTCATATTAAAAAAAAGAACAATATTGCATAGGAACCTGGAATGTTAGGTCCATGAATCAAGACAAATTGGAAGTGGTCAAACAGGAGATGGCAAGACTGAACATCGACATTTTAGGAATCAGCAAATTAAAATGGACTACAATGGATGAAATTAACTCAGATGACCATTATATCTACTACTGTGGGCAAGAATCCCTTAGAAGAAATGGAGTAACCATCATAGTCAACAAAAGAGTCCGAAATGCAGTACTTGGATGCAAACTTATAAACAACAGAATGATCTCTGTTTGTTTCCAAGGCAAACCATTCAATATCATGATAATCCAAGTCTATGCCCCGACAGTGATGCTGAAGAAGCTGAAGTTGAATGGTTCTATGAAGACCTACAAGACCTTCTAGAACTAACACCCCCAAAAGATGTCCTTTTCGTTAGAGGGGACTGGAATGCAAAAGTAGGAAGTCAAGAAACACTTGGAGTAACAGGCAAATTTGGCCTTGGAGTACAGAATGAAGCAGGGAAAAAGCTAATAGAGTTTTGCCAAGAGAACGCACTGGTCATACCAAACACCCTCTTCTAAAAGCATAAGAAAAGACTCTATACATGGACATCTCCAGATGGTCAATACTAAAGTCAGATTGATTATATTCCTTGCAGCCAAAGATGGAGAAGCTCTATACAGTCAGCAAAATCAAGATTTGGAGCTGACTGTGGCTCAGATCATGAACTCCTTATTGCCAAATTCAGACTTAAATTGAAGAAAGTAGGGAAAACCACTAGACCATTCAATAATCCAAGTCGCTGAGTCGTGTCCGACTCTTTGCGACCCCATGGACTGTATAGCCCACCAGGCTCCTCAGTCCATGGAATTTTCCAGGCAAGAGTACTGGAGTGAGCTGCCATTTCCTTCTCCAGGGGATCTTCCCAACCCAGGGGTTGAACCCAGGTCTCCTGCACTTCAGGCAGATGCTTTACCATCTGAGCCACCAGGGAAGCCCCATTCAGGTATGACCTAAGTCAAATCCCTTATGGTTACACAGGGGCAGTGACAAATAGATTCGAGGGATTAGATCTGATAGACAGAGTGCCTGAAGAACTATGGATGGAGGTTCGTGACATTATACAGGAGACAGGGATCAAGACCATCCCCAAGAAAAAGAAATGCAAAAAGGCAAAATGGTTGTCTGAGGAGGCCTTACAAACAGCTGAGAAAAGAAGAGAAGCTAAAGGCAAAGGAGAAAAGGAAAGATATACCCATTTGAATGCAGAGTTCCAAAGAATAGCAAGGAGAGATAAGAAAGCCTTCCTCAGTGATCAATGCAAAGAAATAGAGGAAAACAATAGAATGGGAAATACTAGAGATCTCTTCAAGAAAATCAGAGATACCA
>SJYX01018950.1:184080-208765 GCA_006410675.1 Oreotragus oreotragus
GCAGAGGAACCAGAGATCAAATTGCCAACATCCGCTGGATCATGGAAAAAGCAAGAGAGTTCCAGAAAACCATCTATTTCTGCTTTCTTGACTATGCCAAAGCCTTTGACTATGTGAATCACAATAAACCGTGGAAAATTCTTCAAGAGATGGGACTACCGGACCACCTGACATGCCTCTTGAGAAATCTGTATGCAGGTCAGGAAGCAACAGTTAGAACTGGACATGGAACAACAGACTGATTCCAAATAGGAAAAGGAGTACATCAAAGCTGTATATTGTCACCTTGCTTATTTAACTTATATGCCGAGTACATCATGAGAAATGCTGGGCTGAATAAAGCACAAGCTGGAATCAAGATTGCTGGAAGAATTATCGATAACCTCAGATATACCGATGACACCACCCTTTTGGCAGAAAGTGAAGAAGAACTAAAGAGCTTCTTGATGAAAGTGAAAGAGGAGAGTGAAAAAGTTGGCTTAAAGTTCAACATTCAGAAAACTAAAATTATGGCATCTGGTCCCATCACTTCATGGCAAATAGATGGGGAAACAGTGGAAACAGTGACAGACTTTATTTTGGGGGGTCCAAAATCACTGCAGTTGGTGATTGCAGCCATGAAATTAAAAGACGCTTACTCCTTGGAAGAAAAGTTATGACCAACCTAGACAGCATATTAAAAAGCATTACTTTGCCAACAAAGGTCCGTCTAGTCAAAGCAACGGTTTTCTAGTAGTCGTGTATGGATGTGACAGTTGGACCATTAGGAAAGCTGAGTGCTGAGGAATTGATGCTTTTGAACTGTGGTGTTGGAGAAGACTCTTGAGAGTCCCTTGGACTACAAGGATCTCCAACCAGTCCATCCTAAAGGAAATCAGTCCTGAATATTCATTGGAAGGACTGATACTGAAGCTGAAGCTCTAATACTTTGGCCACCTGATGCGAAGAACTGATTCGTTGGAAAAGACCCTGATGCTGGGAAAGGTGGGAGGAGAGGGGGCGACAGAGGATGAGATGGTTGTATGGCATTAGTGACCTAATGGACATGAGTTTGAGTAAACTGTGGGAGTTGGCGATGGATAGGGAGGCCTGGCATGCTGCAGTCCATGGGGTCGCAAAGCATTGGACACGGCTGAGCGACTGAACTGAACTGAATTAAACTTAGAAAAGCTTTTGTACAGCAAAGGAAACTATAAACAAGGTGAGAAGACAGCCCTCAATGGAATAAAATAATAATAAATGAAACAACTGACAAAGGATTAATCTCCAAAATATAAAAGCAGCTCCTGTAGCTCAGTACTAATAAAACAACTCAATCAAAAAGTGAGCAAAAGACCTAGATAGACATTTCTCCAAAAAGACATAGAGAAGGCAACAAACACATGAAAAGATGCTAAGCACTGCTCATTATTAGAGAAATGCAAATCAAAACTGCAATGAGGTGTCATCTCACATCAGTCAGAATGGTCATCATCAACAAGTCTACAAACAATAAATGCTGGAGAGGGTGTGGAGAAAAGGGAACCCTCTTGCACTGTTGGTGGGAATGTAAAATGATACAGCCACCATGACGAACTGTATGGAGGTTCCTTAAAAAATTAGAACTAAAACTACCATATGACCCAGCAATCCCACTACTGGGCATATACCCTGAAAAAACCAGAATTAAAAAAGCCACTGCATGTACCCAATATTCACTGGAGCACTATTTACAATAGCCAGGAAATGGAAGCAGCCTAGGTACCCATCAATAGCTGAATAGGCAAAGAAGCTGTGGTACATATATACAATGGCATATTACTCAGTCACTCAAAGGAATGCGTCTGAGTCAGTTCTAATGAGGCAGATGAACCTAGAGCCTATTATACAGAGTGAAGTACATAAGAAAGGGAAAAACAAATATCGTATATCAGCACATATGTATGAAATCTAGAAAGATGGCGAACCTATTTGCAGGGCAGCGGTGGAGACACAGACAGAGAAAACAGACTTGTGGGCACAATGGGGGAAGGAGAGGGTGGGACAAATTGAGAGCATAGCATGGAAATGTACGTTACCATATGTAAAATAGATAGCCAGTGGAAATTTCCTGTATGATGCAGGGAGCTCAAACCCATACTCTGTGACAGCCTAGAGGGTGGGAAGGTGGGAAGTGGGAGGCAGGTTCAAGAGGCGTGGGACATATGTTTACATATGGTTGATTGATGTTGATATATGGCAGAAGCCAACACAATATTGTAAAGCAATTATCCCCCAGTTAAAATAAATAAATTTGTTTAAAAAGAAGTTTTCTGGTTTCACCAGTTTTTTGTCCTTCAATACAAGGAAGGACCTTACTTGAGGATAGTGTCCCAGGTTAGAAAGAAAGTACACAAATTTGAAACCTATGTATGTCATATTTGAGTAACAAGGAGATCTAGGAAGAACTCTTAGATATTTTTATTGAAGTCCATTTATCAAAATCACAGACATTGAAAATCATCTGAACATATGACATCATCAAAGGTTTGGTGACAGATATCCAATGGGCCTGGTTTGTGTAACTTGGAAAAGATGTCTCATCAGATGTCATCTGCTTCAATTCTGAAAAATCTTTACTCTAAAGTCAATAGATAATGTGCAATCCAGTTAGGATTTGTTGCTTTTTAGGTGTGTCATGTGAACTCAAGAGTCTATTCCTTGCAGTTTGGTAGCACAAGGGTCAGTTCAGCTCAGTTCAGTCGCTCAGTCGTGTCCGACTCTTTGCAACCCCATGAATCGCAGCACGCCAGGCCTTCCTATTCATCATCATCTCCCAGAGTTCACTCAGACTCACACCTATCGAGTCCGTGATGCCATCCAGCCATCTTGTCCTCGGTCGTCCCCTTCTCCTCCTGCCCACAGTCCCTACCAGAATCAGAGTCTTCTCCAATGAGTCAGCTCTTCACATGAGGTGGCCAAAGTACTGGAGTTGCAGCTTTAGCATCATTCCTTCCAAAGAAATCCCAGGGTTGATCTCCTTCAGAATGGACTGGTTGGCTCTCCTTGCAGTCCAAGGGACTCTCAAGAGTCTTCTCCAGCACCACAGTTCAAAAGCATCAATTCTTTGGCGCTCAGCCTTCTTCACAGTCCAACTCTCACATCCATACATGGCCACAGGAAAAACCATAGCCTTGACTAGACGGACCTTAGTCAGCAAAGTAATGTCTCTGCTTTTGAATATACTATCTAGGTTGGTCATGACTTTTCTTCCAAGGAGTAAGTGTCTTTTAATTTCATGGCTGCAGTCACCATCTGCAATGATTTTGGAGCCCCCAAATATAGTCTGACACTGTTTCCACTGTTTCCCCATTTATTTCCCATGAAGTGATGGGACCGGATGCCATGATCTTCGTTTTCTGAATGCTGAGCTTTAAGCCAACTTTTTCGCTCTCCTCTTTCACTTTCATCAAGAGGCTTTTTAGTTCCTCTTCACTTTCTGCCATAAGGGTGGTGTCATCTGCACATCTGAGGTTATTGATATTTCTCCCGGCAATCTTGGTTCCAGCTTGTGCTTCTTCCAGCCCAGCGTTTCTCATGATGTATTCTGCATATAAGTTAAATAAGCAGGGTGACAATATACAGCCTTGACGTACTCCTTTTCCTATTTGGAACCAGTCTGTTGTTCCATGTCCAGTTCTAACTGTTGCTTCCTGATCTGCATACAGATTTCTCAAGAGGCAGGTTGGGTGGTCTGGTATTCCCATCTCTTTCAGAATTTTTAGCAACACCTAATAGGAACCTTTCCAGCAAGGTTGAAGAGAGTCCTTCTGGATGTGTTTTTTCCAATGACAGAATTTCAGATTTCAAGGTCTGATGCTCAAGGTCTTTGTCTCCTGAGAGTGAGCTATGAAAAGATTGCTCTACTGAAATATTTTGCATTTTTAATAGAAGGAATCAGGCCTTTGAAATATTGGAATATCTCCTTTCATCGGTTTGGAGAAGGAAATGGCAACCCACTCCAGTATTCTTGCCTAGAGAATCCTGTGGACAGAGGAGCCTGGCGGGCTACTGTCCATACAGAGTCGGACATGACTGAAGCAGCTCAGGAAATGGCAACCTCTCTTGTCTGGAGAATCCCAGGGATGGAGGAGCATGGTGGGCTGCTGTCTACAGGTCACACAGAGTTGGACATGACTGAAGCGACTTAGCAGCAGCAGCAGCAGCCTTTCATCAGTTATGACTCAAAAGAGGCAAGGAGCCAAGTGCACTGGGCAGCCAGAGACTGTCTCAAAGAGTGAGAATTTATGAATTCTAAAAGAGGTGAATCTGAGATTTATAAAGACCAATAGCAGTGCTTTTGGCCAATGTATTTCGAGGAATTTTACAAAATTTGCCAACTGAGTCTTAATAATGCCATTAATGGGCTTCCCAATGGCACCACACCCCAGTACTCTTGCCTGGAAAATCCAGTGGACGGAGTAGCCTGGTGGACTGCAGTCCATGGGGTCGCTAACAGTCGGACAGACTGAGCGACTTCACTTTCACTTTTCTCTTTCATGCATTGGAGAAGGAAATGGCAACCCACTCCAGTATTCTTGCCTGGAGAATCCCAGGGATGGGGGAGCCTGGTGGGCTGCCGTCTATGGGGTCACACAGAGTTGGACACGACTGAAGTGACTTAGCAGCAGCAGCAGCAAGTGGCACTAGTGGTAAAGAACCTGCCTGTCAATGCAGGAGATATGACAGGTGAGTTTAATTTCTGGATGGGGAGGATCCCCTGGAGGAGAGCATGGCAACCCACTCCAGTATTCCTGCCTGGAGAATCCCGTGGACAAAGGAGCCTGGCGGGCTATAGTCCATAGTGTTGCAAAGAGATGGACACGACTGAAGCAACTTAGCACACACACACAATGCCATTTGTGCATTCAGCTAAACCAGAGGACTGAGGTGGTAGGCACAGTAAAAATGTTGTAAGACCAGCCAAACAGTTCAGACTTGTTCAAGTGCCTGACTAGTAAAATGAGATCACTATGAAGTTCAAGAGGAGTTCCCTAGATGAGGATACTCTTTTCCAAAAGAACTTTAACCTCAGAAGAGACAGTGGCTTGTCTGCAAGAGAAAGCTTTAGTCCAGTGTGAAAACATACAGACCATGACTAAAACATACTTATATTCATGAGACAGGGGAAATTGTATCACTCCATTTGCCAGACCTCAAATGGTCAATTAGGTGGTTTAAAATGTCCAGAAACAGTACAAACAGGCTTCCCTGGGTTATATTTCAGACAAGCCAACAGTAAAGTAGGCACTTCTTATGGCATTGTTAGTTTCCCTACCAATATTAATTCATGAAGGCTATCATTTTTTCAGTAGACCAGAGATTTAATGCATGTACAGCGGTGAGGAGTGGGAATTTTAGAGTCTCCAGTAGAGCTAGATTGTTATTTAGTTCAAACCAGAGCTTTCTCTTTTTATCAAACCAACAATTCTTGAATTTCTAATCTTGCCTTTCCTTTTCAAAGTCAATTGTTGGGCTTCTCCAGCCAGTTTTTCTAAGTTGTCATTTGGAGAAATATCCCTTTGGACCATGGAAAGGTTTCTCTGCAGTTAGTTCCGTTAAGGGCAGCATTCCTTGTGAAAATGTAAGCAAGGCAATTTCCCTTAGCTTTCAGAGAGTCCAGTTTAGAATGACCCAGCATATTGATAATAGTAGCTAAGGTGGCAGATGGCTCCCCTGGCGACTCAGACGGTAAAGAGTCTGCCTACAATGCAGGAGACCCGGGCTCAGTCCCTGGGTCAGGAAGATCCCCCAGAGAAGGGAGCGGCTACTAACGTCAATATTCTTGCCTAGAGCATTCCATGGACAGAGGAGCCTGACAGCTATAGTCCATGAAGTCACAGAGAGTCAGACATGACTGAGTGACTAACACTTTCACTACTTTTCACAAAGTGGCAAATAAAAGTAATGCATCCAATAATTCTTAATCATAGGGCCATGTTAAACTGTATTTCCAATGGAAGTAAAGAATCCATATTGTTCCATAATATTAACAAATCATGAGTTACTCTGAAAGCATATCTATTGTCAGTCTAAATATTGACAGTTCTGCCCTTGGTTAAAGTACAACCCTGTGTTGGAGTGTATAATTCAGCCTTTGGGACCAAAGTACTCAGAGGAAAAGACGCTCCCTCAAAAATATTAAAGGCAGTTAGTTGCAATAGCATAGCCACCACAATATATGCCATTTTTACCTTTAAAATAAGAGCCATCAGTGAACCATGAGAAGTCAGCATTATCAAAATGAATTTCCTATAGATTATCAGGAGTAGTAGGAAGGTGATTCATCAGCATTAAGTAGTTGTGAGAGACTTCAATGACAGAGGAGAAAAGAGTATCAGGGTGAAGGTAATTAAACATAAAAGAGGAGGCGGTAACAAAAGGACTTCATAGGAGATGAGGAAGCCAATTGAGAAATGTAGAGTGGATTGAGAATTCAGGAGGACTTACATTGCATGAGGTACAAAAATTGTCAACGGGATCCCACAACATTTTTCTCATGGCCTTAACCAAAAGGGCAGTGTTAGTAATGGCTCTGAGACAATGGGGTTTCTCCTCTATGGTGGTCCCCGTGTTTAGTTGCGTATCCTAAAGGCATTCCCTTCCTTTTCACATACACAAAGGAAATATGAGAATAGGGATGCCCAGGGGCAAGTGGTTTTATCAAACTCTTCTTTAAGTATTAAATATTGTATCATCTTATTCTTCCATAAAATTGAGTCAGGATGGTTATTTATCAAAAAAATACAGACTTTTAGCCATAGGAGAGAAATAGAAAATCCAATTTCAGCAATAACCAGCTAGAAAACCTTGCAGTTTGGGGAAACAGACACCATGAAGCCTATCCAAATTTAGGTGTAACCCTTGTTCTGATATTAGATGTCCCAAATATCAAACTTGGGTTTGGGAAAACTGCAGTTTTTCCTTAGAAATCTACTGTCCCTTTAAGCTAAAAGCTTTAGCAAATGGATGCTGAGGAGGCTTGAGACAGAGAGCAAAGAAGCAAGTTATCCATATATTACAACAAAGTAGAACCCCTGGGAACTTTATGTCAACCAGATCAGCCTTCAGAATTTGTGAGAAATAAAAAGGACTTTCAGTAATACTCTGAGGCATTACTGTCCAGGTGAATTGTTTTTATTTCCAAGTAAAGGCAAAAAGATATTGGCTAGCTTCATCAACTGGAATATTAAAGAACGCACCACATCACTCAACTAAAGAATTTATTTCCAAGGGGAATGGATGTTAGAAGCATATGAGGGTTAGAAGCAACAGGGTGTCAAGGGATAATAATATTGTTTATTGCTTGGACATCCTAGACAAACCTCCATCCTTTTTACCAAAGTTGTCTTTTCCTTTGTCCCAACTTTTTTTTTTTTTTTTTTGGTAAATAAATAAAGCTTGGTTCTTACTTAAGGAATAAACTCTCTCAACACCCACTGTGCCCCACCCCACAAAAATCAGGAGTATCATAGGAACTAACTGACAAGGACAAGAGATGATGCAGTCCCGAGCCTTGGAAGCTTTTATTGTTGTTCAGCCGCCCAGTCATGTCCGACTCTTTGCAGCCCCATAGACTGCAATCTGCCAGGCTTCCCTGTCCTTCGTTATCTCCCTAAGTTTGCTCAAGCTCATGTCCATTGAGTTGATGCCATCCAAACATCTCATCCTCTGTCGGCCACTTCTCCCGCCTTTCCCAACATCAGGGTTTTTTCCATTGAGTCAGTTTTTCTCACTAGGAAGACAAAGCATTGGAGTTTCAGCTTCAGCATCAGTCCTTCCAATGAATATTCAGGACTGATTTCCTTGAGGATTGACTTGTTTGATCTCCTTGCTGTCCAAGGGGCTTTCAAGAGTCTTCTCCAGCACCAAAGTTCAAAAGCATCAGTTCTTTGGCACTCAGATTTCTTTATGGGCTTTATAACTTGAAGGATTTCTCTAATTATAGGCTATTGACTAATTCCAGGAAGAACTTTTGAAGGATGTATTTGAATCTTGATGGGAGTTGTGCTATGAATTTTGCCAGTATTAGTTGGAGATTTTCTCCATGAGAAGGATGGTAGCTGATTCAATAGGGAGAAATGATCAGTGTTTCCTGAATTCGGCTCTAGCACCATCAGAGAAAGAACAAGTAAAAAATGTCAAAGAGCCATTTAAATCATCTTCTTGGCTTCCTAGACAACTACTGTGAAGTTCTAGAATTATTTACACCTTTTGGGAGAAAGAAATTCTGGCATGATCGTTCTATAAGAAGTCTCAGCCTAGCAAATGCTTAGAGGTGGAAGAACTAAGAAGAAAGAGTGTGTATTTCTCAAAGAGCTTAAACAAAAGGAAATAGCTTCAGACAGGAACCTCTTTAGGTTCACTAGAGATGCCCACTATTGGGACTGTTTTAGTACACCAAGGCAGAGGCTGCTTTGTTGTAGTCAGATTGAGGACACGGATTGTGGTTCTCTTGTCACTTAGGACTGGGAGAGTGTCATCCTCACTCTGAAGAAAGGTTTCTTTAAATCAGTTAGGAAGAAGATTGAGGAGAGTCCCTGTAGTCCCTCAGAGTCACATCACTGAGAATTGAGTGGACATTGGAAAGGCTGGTTAGAGGGCCGAAGGTAAATTTGTAACAATCTCATTTCCAATATTCCCTTTGCAATACTAGCAGAAACTAGGAGGGTTTTGGTTTCATTTAGGGGATTTAATTTGCTGGAGTTGAAGATTAAGAATTTTAGCAGTCTTCTTTTTAGGTTACTCGTCTTGACCATGAAAGAGCTGGTTTGCCAGATTAAATCTAGAGTAAACACGGTTTCCTATTCCATCCTGTTCCTTCATACTAGAAGGGAAAGATCCAGGATTATCCCACTAATAAATACAGAGTTAAAAGCTACCTTGGTGAAATGAACATCTGAAGGAAGACCAGAATTTTTTAAAAAAATAATCTGAAATTGATTGTAATAGTAATGAACAGAGTTATTAGGATTTTGTGTATAGGACCGAATTTTGTTTCAATTAATAAGCTTTGGAAAAGCCCTAGGAACTGCCTTATGAAGACTCCTAGCGATTGCCTGAGCCTGATCATATAAGTAACTTTTCAGGTGGTAAATAACTTGCCTGCCAGCGCAGGAGACATAAGAGATGCGGGTTCAATCCCTAGGTTGGTAGGATAGTGTGACTAAATGAAATAGTGCATATGATGCACTTAGCACAGTACTGGGCTTATAAAAATAATGTCAGCTTTTGTTATCACTCAACCCCATGCTCTATAAGACAGGGACTGTATCTATCTTGATTATCACTGTATCCTTTAGGGCCTTAGGAGGAAATTTAGGTTCAACTATCTCAGGCAAAGAGTTAACAAGGAAATAGTTAACCATGTACTTAAAAGTCCAACACCATCACTTTTCAGATGAGGGGCATGAAATTTAGAAAATCCAAGTTTCAGGCCCAGGGGCTTTTGAGATGACACTAGTGGTTAAGAATCCACCTGCCAATGTAGGAGACATAAGAGATGGGACTTTGATCCCTAGATTGGAAAGATCTGGAGGAGACCATGGAAATCCACTCCAGTATTCTTGCCTCAAGAATCCCATGGACGGAGGAGACTATCAGGCTGCAGTCCATAGGGCCACACAAAGTCAGGCATGACTGAAGCAACTTAGCACGATCGTATAGTGTTAGTGGGCTGCTCTCTGTAATTCTAGAGACCTTTCAGGATTTTCCCAGCTGGCATTTTTCATCTAATGCTGAGTCTGGTCATCTTGACAAGTATAGGAACTAGTTGATATTAGTCAGGGAAACTTAGCTGATGAATTTGACTGAATATTAAATCCCTGAGCGAATCTGTAAGAACCTTAATTTATTTTGGGAAAATCTTTGGCCATGGCTGGCAGTTCTGCTTTAATCCAGGGAGTAGAAGAAATTAAGCATTTAGCCTCTGGATCCTTAGAAGGTTTAATTTTAAGGGACAAGTTCAGAGGAAAGGTTGAGTGTGTTGCTTCAGAGAAAAAGGAAATTTCATTGAGAGAATTAATATGGAGGATCTAAGTGTATATAAATTGCGTGTTAGTTACTCAGTCATGTCCAACTCTGCAACTCCATGGCCTGTAGCCCACCAGGCTCTTATATTTATGGAATTCTCCAAGCAAGAATACTGGAGTGAGTTGCCATTCCCTTCCTCAGGGGATCATTCCCACCCAGGGATGGAATCCAGGTCTCCTGCCTTGCTGGAAGATTCTTTCCATCTGAGCCACCAAGTAGAGGAGCTGTATATAGCACAGCAGGAAAGGAGGAAGATAGCACAAGAGGTGAGGCTTGAGATAAAGAAGCCAAGGAAGAAGATCATGAGGCTTAGGAAGCCATTTTATCTTTGTTTGTTTGCCTCAGTAAATCTTCAAATCTTATTATGTGGTGTGGTAATTTTAAGCTCCTGATAACGTTTAGAAGACACAAATGACTGATTGAAATATGAATTCCATTCAGTTTTGGAAATTCAGACCTGTGGTTGTCCAATTCAGCCTTAAGAAAAGTTAAGGGGACGTCAAAAATTTCTCATAATGGCCATAGATACTATACATTGTCTTTGATTGGGTAAATACATTTAGTTAGAAATGTGCCTGAAGAAGAATCATGGTTTTCAAATAAAAATTGGCTGGAGTCCCCGTAAGAGGGGTACCCTCAAAATATTTAGATAACTGGGATCCCAAATCTTGGAGGATTTTCTCTAGAGTAAGAGAATAATTTTCAAGCAGCTCAAACAACTCAAATAGCTCAGATAGCGTAAACAGTGCAAATAGCCTGCAGGCCTAATACCAGCCAGTTCTAAGGTAACAGTCTGGTCCCAGAGGAGCCAGGCCAAAAGCTGCTCCACACAGTTCCAATCTAACAGCCCCTATTCAAAATGGAATCGGGCCAAAGGCTGAATCGGCACAACTCCAGTGAAACATCCCATGTTCCAAAAGGAATGGGCCGAAAGCTAGCCAGTTCCAGCTGGAACAGTCTGATTTCAAAAATCAGACCAAAGTGCCAAATGAATACTCACATACAGAACAAGGCCTTAACCAGAAAGGAAGAAACCTTAAAATAGATACTGAGTAAAACCTGGAGAGCTTCAAAATGCAAAGTAGATGGAAGCTCAGATCCAGGAGAAAGACCCACCCTCAAACTCCAGGGTTGGTGAGAAAAGCAATGAGAAGCAATAGGCTCAATGTTGGTACCACACCTGTTGGCTCACCAGCTTCAGAGCTCTTGGGGGCTTTCTGGGGATCCTCTTAAGGGCCATTAAATTGTTGACCTACAACACATAGACTACCAGTTATTTCCCTAGCAAAATAAAAAAAAAAAAAAGAATTTATTCAGGACCTGCAAAGAATTTCGATTTGGGATCTGCAACCATGGCAACATGTAAGCTCCCTGCAAGAATGGAAAGGAGAACTCTTCTGTAGGGGGAAACGAAGTTGGGAGGGCCATAGTGACCAAATAGTCCGTGGCATTTCATTGGCTGAATTGGATGAGCTCTTGCCAGAGAAGAAGAGGAAATGTTTCTTCTTATTATTGGGGTCTGCTGTTATCTCAGGATGTGAGGCTCCCCTATCTGGTCTCCCAAGGCTATTTAATTGAGGTTGCCGTTTATTAATTTTTTACACTTGTAAGAAGAGATAAATAAATCTGTCTTTCCTTGCAATTATCTGTTCCTCCTCCTATCTCCCTACCTCTTATTCTGTTGTGGTGGTCTTTTATTCTGTAACCAAAGTTAAGTGTTAAGTAATTTGCCTAATCTCACATGCTAGCAAATAAAAGGTCAAAATTCTTCAAGTGAGGCTTCAACAATAATTGAACTGAGAACTTCCAGATGTTCAGGCTGGATTTAGAAAAGGCAGAGGAACTAGAGATCAAACTGCCAACATCCATTGGATCACTGAAAAAGCAAGATTGTTCCAGAAAAACATCTATTCTGCTTTATTGACTGTGCCAAAGCCTTTGACTGTATGGATCAAAACAAACTGTGGAAAATTCTTAAAGAGATGGGAGTACCAGACCACCTTCCCTGCCTCCTGAGAAATCTGTATGCAGGTCAGGAAGCACCAATCAGAAGTGGACATGGAACAACAGACTGGTTCCAAATTGCAAAAGAAGTACGTCAAGGCTTATATTGTCACCCTGCTTATTTAACTTATATGCAGAATATATCATGAGAAATACCAGGCTGGATGAAGCACAAACTGGAATCAAGATTGCCAGGAGAAATATCAATAATCTCAGATATGAAGTTGACACTACCCTTATGGCATAAAGCAAAGGAACTGAAGAACCTCTTGATGAAAGTGAAAGAGGAGAGTGAAAAAGCTGGCTTAAAACTCAGCATTCAAAAAACGAAGATCATGGCATTGGGTCCCATCACTTCATGGCAAATAGATGGGGAAACAATGGAAACAATGAGAGACTGTATTTCCTTGGGCTCCAAAATCACTGCAGATGGTGACTGTAGCCATGAAATTAAGACGCTTGTTCCTTGAAAGAAAAGCTATGACGAACTTAGCATATTAAAAAGCATTACTTTACCAACAAAGGTCTGTCTTGTCAAAGCTGTGGTTTTTCCAGTAGTCATGTATGGATGTGAGAGTTGGACCATAAAGAAACCTGAGCACTGAGGAATTGATGCTTTTGAACTTGGTGTTGGAGAAGGCTCTTGAGAGTCCCTTGGACAGCAAGGAGATCCAACCAGTCCATCCTAAAGCAAATCAGTCCTGAATATTCATTGGAAGGACTATGCTGAAGTTGAAGCTCCAGTACTCTGGCCACCTGATCAAAGAGCTGACTCCTTGGAAAAGGCCCTGATGCTGGGAAAGATTGAAGGCAGGAGCAGAAGGGGACGACAGAGGATGAGATGGTTGGATGGCATCACCGACTCGATGGACATGAGTTTGAGCGAGCTCTGGGAGTTGGTGATGGACCTGGAAGCCTGGCGTACTGCAGTCCCTGGGGTCACAAAGAGTTGGAGACGACTGAGCAACTAAACTGAACTAAATTTGTGTAAAGATCAGTTCTAAAATGTTTTTTTAAACCCACATTTTTAAAAACCTTTGCGCAGTTATATTGATATAAGTATTTCTCACTCTGGTCAAGTAGTGCGCTTAGGATACATTTTCTTCTCTATTGTGACTCCTTTGGCATTCAGAAACAGTGTTCTTCAGAATGGTATCCTAAGGAACTCTAAGGACCCTCACACTGGTGAAACAACTGTACTGGTAAAAAAAATCATTTGGGGAAGCAATAATAGCAATTGTTTTAAGGGCATAAACCACTTTTATGTGGAATCTAAAAAAAAAAAAAAAGAACATTTCCAAAGCAGAAACTGGCTCACAGACTTTGACAACAAACTTAGGGATACCAATGAGGAAAGTTGAGACAGATAAATTAGGAGTTTGGAATCAACTCATACACACTACTGTGTATAACATAAGCAACAAAAACCTACTATATAACATAGTGAACTGTACTCAGTACAGTATTCTATAATACCCATATGGGAAAAGAATCAGAAAGGGAATGGATATAAGTGAACCACTTTGCTGTACACCTAAAACTAACACAACACTGTAAATAACTCTACTCTCATATAAAATAAAATTTTTACTAAATTTTAAAAATATTGGAAGTTATGTTAAGAAGCAATTAAGAGAAGGTAGGTAGCTTTATGAGAGACAGACTAAACAACAGGGCAGTTACTATACCAGAGAGAACCAGGGAAAGAGACAGCTAAGGAAAGTCTTCTTGGGGTCAGGAAAAACTCAAACAATAACCTCAGTTACAAAGAAGCTAGAGTTTAATTGCGTCATGACACCAGAGTGTTTTATGCCCTAGGTTTCTTAGCCTCCAATTAAAATAAATTAATTTTTTAAAAGTCTTGATTAAAAAAACAACAACAAACAAAACAATAATGACCCAGCAGTTAATGGAGCCTAATAACCGAATGTATGTGGTAATCCCTTCAGCAAGTCCTAAGAAAATAACTGAAAATATATATAGTGAAGAATAAAAGCCCAACAATGTTCATAACGTCATAATAAAATGAATTTTCCTTTCAACATTTCATGAGCTGCTCAAAATCATTATATATATTTCAGTTTTCTTCCTCCTTGGAACATGTTTTTCTTGTAAAGCTTCCCCTCCACCCCCTTGTATTACTAACTGCCTTTTCTCCAGCCTTCCATGCTTGAATGTCCTCAAGCTTTCCCAAGAATTCGGTAATTCTACCCTGTTAATTGCTTATTAAAAGTATAAATATATAGTACAACAGATGTTGCACAGCAGATCTCTAGAACTTTTTCATGGTGCATATAACTAAAGCTCTACACCCTTTGAAGTGAAGTGAAGTGAAGTCGCTCAGTCGTGTCCGACTCTTTGCGACCCCATGGACTGTAGCCTACTAGGCTCTTCTGTCCATGGGATTTTCCAGGCAATAGTCCTGGAGTGGATTGCCATTTCCTTCTCCAAGCAACTCCTTATTTCTCTCTTCCCATCTTTGGAAAACACAATTCTACTTTCTATAAGTTTTACTACTTTAAATACCTCACGTAAGTGGAATTATGTAGTATTTGCCCTTCTGTGGCTGGCTATTTCACTTTGCACAATATGCTCACTGTTCATCCATGTTGCTGCATATGAGAGAATTTCCTTCTTTTTTTTTTTTAAATGGCTGAATAATATTCTATTGTATATATAATTACACTTTAAACAAAGTTAATTTGTTGAAGGATATTTAGATTGTTTCCACTTCTTGGCTATTTTGAACAATGCTGCAATGAATATGGGAATACACTATGTCTTCAAGACCCGAGTCTCTTTGGATCCAAAAATGAGATTTCTGGATCCTGTAGCTCTCTTTTTATTTTTTGGAGGAAACTATATAGTGTTTTTCATAATGGCTGCACCATTAAGCATATGTTTCAATCCTGTTGAGTTGTCGTTACTCCTTATACACTTAGGATATTAATATCTTACCAGATATAGTTTGCAGGTATTTCCTCCCATCCCATAGGTTGCTTTCTCACTCTGCTTATTGTTTCCTGGCTATGTAAAAGCTTTTTAGTTTAATGTAGTCGGATTGTCTATTTTTTTGCTTATATTAACAGTGTTTTGGTGTCATATCCAAGAAATCATTGTTAAGGCCAATGTAATAAAGCATTCCCCCCGTTTTCTTGTAGAAAATTTTTAGTTTCAGGTCTAATGTTTAAGTCTTTTATTCATTTTGAATTTATTTCTGTGTATGATAAAAGGTCCAGTTTTATTCTTTTGCTTGTGGATATCCAATTTTCCCAGCATTATTTGTTGAAGAGACTTCAACATTTCCACATTGTGTAGTTTTGCCTTGTCAAAGATCTTTGACTGCATAGGTGAAGATTTATTTCTGTGCTCTCTGTTCTGTTCTATTGGTCTAGGTATCTGTCTTTGTTCCAGTACCATACTGTTTTTTTTTTCTTTTTTTAATTACTCTAGCTTTGCTATATATTTTGAAATTAGAAAGTGTGAGAGTTCCATCTTTGTTTTTTTTGCTCAAGACTGTTTTGACTGTTCAGAATCTTTCATGGTTTTATGTGAATTTTAGGATTAATTTTTCTATAAAAAACATCATTGATATTTTGGTAGTGATTGCACTGAATTTGTAGATCCCCTTGGGTAATGTGGGTATTTCTAACAATATTAAATCTTGCAGTTCATGAACACATTTCTTTCTTTTCAGTTGTCTGTGTCTTCTTTAACTTCTTTCAGCAGTGCTTTGTAGTTTTAAGTGTACAAGTCTTTCACATTTTTTGGTTAAATTTATTTCTAAGTATTTTATTCTTATTGATGCTATTGTAAATGGGTTTGTTTTCTTGATTTCCTTTTTAGATTATTCATTGCTGGTTTATAGAAACTCTATTGAGTTTTTAATGTTGATTTTGATCCTGCAACTTTGCTGAATTCATTTATTCTTACAGTGTGTGTGTGTGTGTGTGTGTGTGTGTGATCTTTAGACTTTTCTTTGTATTAGATTATATAATCTGCAAGTAGAGATAATTTTCCTTCTGCCTTTCCAATTTGGATGCTTTTTTTTCCCCTTAACTGAATCACTTTAACTAGGACCTTCAGTACTGTTTTCAATTGAAATGGCAGGAATGGGCATCCTTGTTTTGCTCTTTATCTTAGAGAAAAAACTTCTGTTTTTTTCCCCATTGTTTACTATGTTAGTTGTGGGCTTGTCATACTGGATTTTATTATGTTGAGATAATGTCTTTCTACTCCTAGTTTGATGAGTACTTTTATCATGAAAGGATGCTGAATTTATCAGATGCTTTTTTGTGCATCTATTGAGTTGATCATATGATTTTATCCTTTGTTCCATTAATGTGGTATAATACAATGATTGATATTTGTTTGTTGAACCATTCTTGTGTTCCAGGGATAAATCCCACTTGGTTATGATGTATGATCCTTTTAATGTGTTGTTGAATTTAGTTTGCTAATATTTTGTTGAAGATTTTTGCATCTATATTCATTAAGGATATTGTTTTTTAGTTTTCTTTTGATGTCTTTTTCTTTGGTACCAGGGTAATTCTGGCTTCATAAAATGAGTTTGGAAGTGTTCCCTCCTCTTCAGTTTCTGGAAGAGCTTGAGAGGGATTGGCACCAGTTCTTTAAATGTATGGTAGAATTCGCCAGTGAAACCATCTGGTCATGGGCTTTTCTTTGTTGGGAGGTTTTTGATTACCCATTCAGTCTCCTTGCTAGTTATAGGTCTGTTCAGAATTTCTATTTCTTCGTAATTCAATCTTGGTAGATTGCATGTTTCTAGGAATTTATCCATTTCTTCCAGGCTATCCAAATTGTTGGCTTGGAGTTTCTCATAATAATCTCTTAAAATCTTTTTAATTTCTGTGGCATTAGTTGTAATATCTCCTCTCTAATGATTTTGAGTCTTCTTAATTTTTTTCTTAATCTAGCTAAATGTTTGTCAATTTTGTTGATTTTTTGGAGAAAAAAAAACACAGTGCATTTTCATTGATCTCTAGTATTGTTTTTCTATTTTCTATTTCATTTATTTTTGTTCTGATGATTATTATTTCCTTCCTTCTGCTAAATTGGGGATTCATTTGTTTTTATTTCTTTAGCCTCTTGTGTTTTAAAGTTAGGTTGTTTATTTGCAAATTTTCATCTTTTAATATAGGCAGTTATTGCTATAAACTTCCCTTTTTGTGTTGCTTTTGCTGCATCCTGTAAGTTTTAGTACTTTCTTGTCTTCATTTGTCTTAAGAGACTTTCTAATTTCTCTTTTGATATCTTCTTTGGCTTATTGGTTGTTCAAGAATGCATTGCTTAATTTCCATATATTTTTGAATTTTTTAGTTTCCTTCTGTTTTTTGATTTCTAGTTTCATTGCACTGTGCTTTGAAAGTACACTTACTTTGATTTTAGTCTTCTCAAATTTGTTAAGACTAGGTTGTGACCTAAAATGTGATCTCTTATGGAGAATGGTGTGTGTGTGCTTGAAAAGACTGTATATTCTGCTGCTGTTGGATGAAATGCCCTGTATATGATATTCGGTTCATTTGGTCTACAGTATTTTACAAATCCTCTCTTTCCTTCAGTTCAGTTCAGTTCAGTTCAGTCACTGAGTCGTGTCCGACTCTTTGCGACCCCATGAATCGCAGCACGCCAGGCCTCCCTGTCCATCACCAACTCCTGGAGTTCACTCAGATTCACATCCATCGAGTCAGTGATGCCATCCAGCCATCTCATCCTCTGTCATCCCTTTTCCTCATGCCCCCAATCCCTCCCAGCATCAGAGTCTTTTCCAATGAGTCAACTCTTCGCATGAGGCGGCCAAAGTACTAGAGTTTCAGCTTTAGCATCATTCCTTCCAAAGAAATTCCAGGGTTGATCTCCTTCAGAATGGACTGGTTGGATCTCCTTGCAGTCCTAGGGACTCTCAAGAGTCTTCAACACCACAGTTCAAAAGTATCAATTCTTCGGTGCTCAGCCTTCTTCACAGTCCAACTCTCACATCCATACATAACTACTGGAAAAACCATAGCCTTGATGTGTTGCTGCTAAGTCACTTCAGTCGTGTCCGACTCTGTGTGACCCCATAGACAGCAGCCTACCAGGCTCCCCCGTCCCCGGGATTCTCCAGGCAAGAACACTGGAGTGGGTTGCCATTTCCTTCTCCAATGCATGAACGAGAAAAGTGAAAGTGAAGTCTCTCAGTCTGTCTGACTGTTAGCGACCCCATGGACTGCAGCCCACCAGGCTACTCCGTCCATTGGATTTTCCAGGCAAGAGTACTGGGGTGATGTGTTATTGATGTCAAAACATTACATCCTTCTAAATTATGTACCCATTAACATATTTTTATAGTAATAGTTTTAAAAATACTTTTGTCCTTCAACCCCTATACCAGAATTAATTAGACGGACCTTAGTCAGCAAAGTAATGTCTCTGCTTTTGAATATACTATCTAAGTTGGTCATAGCTTTTCTTCCAAGGAGTAAGTGTCTTTTAATTTCATGGCTGCAGTCACCATCTGCAGTGATTTTGGAGCCCCAAAAAATAAAGTCTGACACTGTTTCCACTGTTTCTCATTGATTTCCCATGAAGTGATGGGACCAGATGCCATGATCTTCATTTTCTGAATGTTGAGCTTTAAGCCAACCTTTTCACTCTCCTCTTTCACTTTCATCAAGAGGCTTTTTAGTTCCTCCTCACTTTCTGCCATAAGGGTGGTGTCATCAGCATATCTGAGGTTATTGATATTTCTCCCGGCAATCTTGATTCCAGCTTGGGTTTCTTCCATTCCAGCGTTTCTCATGATGTACTCTGCATGTAAGTTAAATAAGCAGGGTGACAATATACAGCCTTGACATACTCCTTTTCCTATTTGGAACCAGTCTGTTGTTCCATGTCCAGTTCTAACTGTTACTTCCTGACCTGCATACAGATTTCTCAAGAGGCAGGTTAGGTGGTCTGGTATTCCCATCTCCTGAAGAATTTTCCACAGTTTATTGTGATCCACGCAGTCAAAGGCTTTGGCATAGTCAATAAACAGAAATAGATGTTTTTCTGGAATTCTCTTGCTTTTTTGATAATCCAGCGGATGTTGGCAATTTGATCTCTGGTTCCTCTGCCTTTTCTAAAACCAGCTTGAACATCAGGAAGTTCACAATTCCTTATTCATCTTCTATCTGGATTCTATCCATTATTTAAAGTGAGGTATTGAAATCTCCTGATATTATTGTGTAATTATCTATGTTTCCCTTCAATTCTGTCAGTGTTTCCTTCCTATATTTTGGTGCTCTGCTATTAGGTACATATATCTTTTGAATTGTTGTATCTACCCAACTAATTGACTCTTTTATCATTTATCATGTCCTTCTTTGTCTCTTTTGACAGTTTTTCACTTAAAGTCTATTTTGTCTAATATGATTATGGCCCACCCTGGCCCCTGCTCTCTTTCAGTTACTATTTGCATATTTTTTTCTATACTTTAACTTTCACTCTATATATGTTCCTAAATCAAAAATCTTTTCTAGATAGCATATAGTTGGATTTTTTCTAATCCATTTAGCCACTCTATATCTTCTGATTAGGGAGTAAAATCCATTTACATTTAAGTACTTGTTGATAGAGAAGAACTTACTATTGCCATTTTGTTAGCTGTTTTCTGTCTTATGTTTATCCTTCATCCCCTTTCCTCTCTTTTTTCCTTCCTTTGTATTTTGTTGATTTCTTTTGGTAGTGATATGTTTTGATCCCTTTTTAATTTTCTTTTGTGGATGTTCTACACAAAATGGTACTTTCTTGATGGTTACCATGGGGCTTACATAAAGCATCATATATTTACAACAATCTATTTTAAGCTGATAAAACTTAACTTTATTGCATACAAATAATCTTCACATTGGCTCCCTCTTCCTTATACTTTCTGTATTATTGATGTCAAAACACTACATCCTTCTAAATTATGTATCCATTAACATATTTTTATAGTAATAGTTTTTAAAAATACTTTTGTCCTTCAACCCCTATACCAGAATTAAAAGTGATTCATGTACCATTATTACAGTATTTTGTATTTGTCTGTATATTTACAGAGGAGCCTGGTAGGCTGCAGTCCATGGGATTGCTAGGAGTCAGACAGGACTGAGTGACTTCACTTTCACTTTTCACTTTCATGCATTGGAGAAGGAAATGGCAACCCACTCCAGTGTTTTTGCCTGGAGAATCCCAGGGGCAGGGGAACCTGGTGGGCTGCCGTCTCTTCAGTCGCAGAGTCAGACACGACTGAAGTGACTTAGCAGCAGCAGCAGTAACAGCAGCAGCAAACTTTATACTTTCATATGCTTTTGTGTTGTTCAGCATCCTTTTGTTTGAGCTTGACGGAATCCTTTTAGCATTTCTTGTAGGCAGTTGTAGTGATGATGAACTCCATCAGCATTTTTTTTTTAAAAAAAAAACATGGGAAGGTTTTCTTTTCCTTCATTTTTCAAGTACCACTTTTTTTTTCTTTTTTTTTTTGCCACTTATAGTGTTCTTTGTTGGCAGTTTTTCCCTTTTAGCACCTTGAATATATCATCCCACTGCCTTCTGGCCTGTAGAGTTCCTGCTGAAAAATTCACTGATGGTATTGTGGGACTTCTCTTGCACATAGTGATTCACTTTTCTCTTGTTGCTGTTAGAATTTTCTCTATATTTCTCTTTTGACAGTTTGATTATAATGTGTCTTAGTGTGGATTTCTTTGGATTTACTATGATTGGAATCCATTGGCTTTCTTAAATATGGATATAATTTCCTTCCTTAATTTTGGGAAGTTTGGGGGCACTATTTCTTTAAATAAACTTTCTGTCACTTATACTCTGTTCTTCCAGGGCTCCCATGATGCATATATTGGTTTGCTTATGATATCCCATGTATTCCTCAGACTTTCTTCCCTCTGTTTCATTCTTTTTTCTGATCTAGTCTTCTGACTGGATAATTTCAAGTGACCTGTCCTCAAGTTCACTGATTCTTTCTTCAGCTTAATTGAACCTAGTGTTAAATCCTCCTACTGAATTTTTTTTACTTCAATTATTGTATTCTTTCACTCCAAATTCTCTGTTTTGTTCTTTTTAATGTTTTATTTTTTGCTGATATTTTCACTTTGTTTATGCATCATCTTGATCTCATAGTGTATCATTATAATGGTTATTTTAATTCTCTGTCAGGTAATTTATATGCCTCCCTTTCTTTAAGATAAATTTGATTTATTTTATTCTTTTGTACAGAGAAGGCAATGACAACCCACTCCAGTACTCTTGCCTGGAAAATCCCATGGACTGAGGAGCCTGATGGGCTGCAGTCTGTGGGGTCGCTAAGAGTCGGACACGACTGAGCGACTTCACTTTCACTTTTCATTTTCATGCATTGGAGAAGGAAGTGGCAACCCACTCCAGTGTTCTTGCCTGGAGAATCCCAGGGATGCGGGAGCCTGTTGGGCTGCCGTCTCTGGGATCGCACAGTCGGACACGACTGAAGCGACTTAGCAGCAGCAGCAGCATTCTTTTGTATGGANCATTGGAGAAGGAAGTGGCAACCCACTCCAGTGTTCTTGCCTGGAGAATCCCAGGGATGCGGGAGCCTGTTGGGCTGCCGTCTCTGGGATCGCACAGTCGGACACGACTGAAGCGACTTAGCAGCAGCAGCAGCATTCTTTTGTATGGACCATGTTTCCCTGTTTCTTCATGTATCCCATAACTTTGTTTTAGGATTGGCACACTTGAAATAAAAGCCACATCTCATAGCCTTTATAGACTGGCCCTTTCTGCAGAAGACTTCTAATCAGCTTGGCTAGAGATTCTGGGGGTCTCTGTAACCTTTTCTTAGAGGGAAGGGAATGCAAATTCTTTGAGCCTGTGTGTGCAATTTCTCAATTAGGTAGAGCTGGCTGATTTCTTTTTCCAGGGACTCATAATTGTTTGTTTGCACTACCTGGGGTCACTCTGTGGTACTGCAAGTTCTCTGGTTTTACGACGTGTGTTGGTGTTGAGTTGTGTCTAGTTCTTCATGACCCCATGGACGGTAGCCTGTCAGGCCCTCTGTCCATGGAATTTCTCAGGCAAGAATACTGTAGTGGAGTGCCATTTTCTGTTCCAGGGGATCTTCTTGACTCAGGGATTGAACCTGCATCTCCTGCAGGTCCTGCATTGGACAAGCAGATTCTTCACCACTGTGCCACCTAGTAAGTCCTGGTTTTCCAGTAGCAAGCTGCTATGACATCCCTTGTTCTCAGAGGCCTCCAGATTTCTGCTGTATGCTGACTCCCCATCAGCAGCCTGAATTAGGTGAGACAGATACCAGCCCCTTCTGCACTCTTCTAAAGAGCTGGAACATCAGACATATGCTCCTCTCAGTTCTTCCAGAGGGAGAAGCCTCAGATCGTTCTACCCCTAATTGCATTGAGCCATCCTAGTCCCTGAATGCCAATTTACCCATTCTTCTTCATTCTCAGTGGCACCAAGGCATCCAGACTACAATGGTTCTGTCAGTACTCTGAATTAGACAAAACAGATACCAGTTCCTCAGTAGCCCTCTGAAGAGCTGGAGTGTCAGATACAGCCTCTACTTTTCTCTTCACCCCCAGGCTAAAAAGTGTGAGCCAGGTTATTCCCTACCACTGCTGAGGTGTGCCAGCTTAGAAAAGGGGCTGAGGCAATTAAAGTGAAATTGCTCTAAATTTGGCCTTGGAATGCAGAATGAAGCAGATTGGCAATTTGATCTCTGGTTCCTCTGCCTTTTCTAAAACCAGCTTGAACATCAGGAAGTTCACAATTCCTTATTCATCTTCTATCTGGATTCTATCCATTATTTAAAGTGAGGTATTGAAATCTCCTGATATTATTGTGTAATTATCTATGTTTCCCTTCAATTCTGTCAGTGTTTCCTTCCTATATTTTGGTGCTCTGCTATTAGGTACATATATCTTTTGAATTGTTGTATCTACCCAACTAATTGACTCTTTTATCATTTATCATGTCCTTCTTTGTCTCTTTTGACAGTTTTTCACTTAAAGTCTATTTTGTCTAATATGATTATGGCCCACCCTGGCCCCTGCTCTCTTTCAGTTACTATTTGCTTATTTTTTTCTATACTTTAACTTTCACTCTATATATGTTCCTAAATCAAAAATCTTTTCTAGATAGCATATAGTTGGATTTTTTCTAATCCATTTAGCCACTCTATATCTTCTGATTAGGGAGTAAAATCCATTTACATTTAAGTACTTGTTGATAGAGAAGAACTTACTATTGCCATTTTGTTAGCTGTTTTCTGTCTTATGTTTATCCTTCATCCCCTTTCCTCTCTTTTTTCCTTCCTTTGTATTTTGTTGATTTCTTTTGGTAGTGATATGTTTTGATCCCTTTTTAATTTTCTTTTGTGGATGTTCTACACAAAATGGTACTTTCTTGATGGTTATCATGGGGCTTACATAAAGCATCATATATTTACAACAATCTATTTTAAGCTGATAAAACTTAACTTTATTGCATACAAATAATCTTCACATTGGCTCCCTCTTCCTTATACTTTCTGTATTATTGATGTCAAAACACTACATCCTTCTAAATTATGTATCCATTAACATATTTTTATAGTAATAGTTTTTAAAAATACTTTTGTCCTTCAACCCCTATACCAGAATTAAAAGTGATTCATGTACCATTATTACAGTATTTTGTATTTGTCTGTATATTTACAGAGGAGCCTGGTAGGCTGCAGTCCATGGGATTGCTAGGAGTCAGACAGNAACATGCTTGATCATCTCCCAACCATCTTCTGGAACCCTTGGTCCTTGGCACTTCTCTAGAGCAGGAGTTTGCATTTTTCCATTCTTTGATAAAAATCTCCTTTGCCTCTGAACTGAACTCAGTCTCATTCCATAGGCTCAAAAGACACCTGGCAGAAGGACCCTTGCTGGGGGTGGACTCACAGAAGTGGACAACAGTTCCTTCCATGCTAATGGCTCTCTAATGTGCATTTTCCTTAGCACATCCAATTCTAGTTCCCAGTTTCATTCTAGACTTTCTACTCTATAATATTAAATAGCTAATTAACCTTCTAAATGTTCAATGCTTTTTTTACTTATGTCTTTGTGCTGTTTGCAATTGTGAATTTGCTGATTTAAATGTTCTTTCTGAATTACCTAACACAAATTTTAAAATATGCTTTAAAACGTGGAAAGTGAAAGAGAACATAAGTAAATGCCTACTGTACATTTCTTTAGACATTTTAAAATATTTTTTTCTGGAGGGAGTTCAGTTCCAGGGGTCACTTAGGAGGATCCTAGACTCACCTCTTTTTAGAGACTCAACAAATATCTCTTAAAAAAAAAAAAAATTCCCTCTCTCTAAAAAAAAAGAAAAAATCTGAGCAACTTCTAGTTGAGGAGCCAATGAGAGAAAGCTCATATCTATCGAGGAGGCTGGGACACAATCTCTCCATAAGCCCCATCCCTGGCACTGAGACCCATAAACAGGAGGGAACTCCACACTGAAAAGTGAAAGCTTTGAACCGCACATTCAGTTCAGTTCAGTTGCTCAGTCGTGTCTGACTTTTTGCAACCCCATGAATCGCAGCACGCCAGGCCTCCCTGTCCATCACCAA
>SJYX01018951.1:0-15510 GCA_006410675.1 Oreotragus oreotragus
TGGAGTTTCTCTGACCTTCCGTGTACTTGTCTTTTTCTCTCCTACCACAAGGTTCTTCGGCCAGTACTTTTTTCTGCTCCATGTATGTAGTCACACCATAGCACCCTTCTGATCTCCAAGGAATCATACTTAGAGGGAAGACTTTCTTGGTCTGTCTGATCATATTATAGCTGTTTCTTAAATGTTCTCCTCTTTCCCTGTCTCTTAAATTCATTCTCCCCTATGAATTGAGTAGAAAACCAAACTGAAGCAGTGTTAATATTCACTGGCCAAGTGGAAGGAAGAGGATGAAAATGCTAGGGAAAATGTTCCCTGGGACTTCTCCCTCCCTTCCCACCCTACCTCTGTACCAATGTAGTTGCCAGCAGAAGAACCCGGTCTCTGTCAGAAGTACTATTAGAATTTCCCTCCCCGGGCTTGTTCATCACTTTACTCCAAAGCCTCAGAGCTGACTACTGTGTTTAAATGACCAGAAAAGAGCTTCATAAGGCACAGAGGTTAAGCATTATAGGCGCTAATAAAAAATGTGGATTTTAACCTCAGCTTACCTATGTGACTTTGGACAAACGACTTTTACTTTCTGTGTGCTTTAGTGTCCTCCTCTGCAAAACAGTAATGTATTTCCTAAGGCTGTTGAGAAAGTTCAGAGAGACATGGCCTGGGCCTGGCACACTGTAAACTTCCTGTAAACTCGAGCTATTATGATTATTTTTGCTGCTGCTATTATCATTCTGTATGTAGATTTCCTTTGAAATTTAAGCTGATTCATCTTAATGTAGGTACCCAACCAACACTAATAATAATATGCAATATTTTCTTAATATTAAAGGTTTATAATGAAGTAAATGAGGGAAAATATAAGGGGAAATCTATAGGAAGAGTCTTTTAAAATTTAACCCATATGTGTTGTCTGTTTGTACTAGCAGTGATTTACACATATACATGCACTCCAGTAAGACTTGGTGGCCTTCCCAAGCAGCATTAGTGGTAAAGAACCTGCCTGCAACATAAAAAGAAATGGATTTGATCCCTGCATCAGCAGGATCCCCTCAAGGAGGGCATGGCAACCCAGGCCAGTATTCTTATCTGGAGAATCCCTTGGACAGAAGAGCCTGCCTGGCTACAGTCCATGGGATTGCAAAGAGTCAGACCATGACTCAAGCGACTTTGCAGGCACAGACACGGAGGACAAAAAAAATCTTTAGTGGTTGTGTGCTTTCTTCAGGGATAGTAGAGTTCTATCACTAGAGATTAAAGAAGTTTCTTGAAGACTTTAACTCCTGGTCTTGAAAACTGTCTTTGACTCAGAGCTTAGGAAAAATCCCTGTTACCTGTGGCTAACAGGGAGGGATATAAGTTTATCATGTGAAGTTTCATGTAGTAACATTGCTATACATATGGTAAGTTTATATGATACGCAGTAGAAGAGAGAATTTTAAGGAATACTGACATCATTACTTATTTAACGTGGACAGTTGAGGAGCTTTCATTTCCCCGTTGAACATATAGAATTGTTATGGTGATCTCTGAAATAGCATGAAGACTTCTAGCAGAGTGGATGTTACATCATAGTCACTGAGAAAATCATAGATCTTGCACTTCCTCTCCCAAACGTGCAAACTATTTTCAAGCATCCAGCAAGTATACATTCTGGAAGTGAGTCTGTTTAATATAAAAGATTATTATATATATATATATATACACATATATGTATATATATATAGTCTAATTTGATATGAACTAGCACTCATTTTCTTTTTGTATNTCCAGCAAGTATACATTCTGGTAGTGAGTCTGTTTAATATAAAAGATTATTTTATATATATATATATACATATATGTATATATATATATATATAGTCTAATTTGATATGAACTAGCACTCATTTTCTTTTTGTATTGAGTCAAAATACTCTTTTTAATGTTTTGATTGCTGTTATACACCCCCTTCAATGTATGGGGATAACAACAAACAGTAATTTCACAGTGATGAGCTTAGTCAAAGATAAGTGTCTGGTTTAAAAAATCTTTCTGATAATACTCAGCTTTTCTGTATTTAATGGTGAATTCTTGGAAACAAAAGATTTTTTTCCCCTGAGAAACATTTTGTATTGTTACTTTGAAAGGAATTTCAACAGTGTTTTATTCCCATAAAGTAAACTAATTAAACATATGAGTATAGTCACTGATACAGAAAAGATTTGAAGAGCTATCCAACCAGTGTCATCCTTACCTTGCCAAATGGAGATGTATTTACTGGTTTGTGACCTCAGGAATAGATGCAGAGTGCTCATCTTCCCACAGTAATGAATGGCAAGTCTGGAGCGGCATAAAAAGGGTCAAGCGAATAGGTTATACATCATATGGGGAGGCAGATGTTGGAACATATTGTAATGGATTACTGTGCAGTACATGAAGATGGCTTGTGGAGTAGGAAAAAAAAAACAAGAAAGGAGTGAGAGAGAAAGTTGGTGTTTTCTTGCCTGACTCTTGCATATCTATTTGGTTCTTTAAGGAACTTCTTCAATTATAAAAGTCAAAATGTTTTTCAAGCTATTTAAGACTTATTGGTGTGTAATAAAAGGAAGAAAGCCTTTTAAAATCTGTTTCCTTTGAAATGTTTCTTATTTATATGCTTCAGTATCTGCAGTGAAACAGCATGAGCGCATCCTACCTGCGAAAAAGGTCTTAAGATTTAAGGAAGTTCAAATGTGTTCTTTAATTTTTAGCAAGATGCCATCCTCACACCCTCTCAATGCTATATCCCTCTTTGATAGCTCCGTATTCTTTCCAGGTATCACACTGAGTGAAAACAAATTTGGGATAAAATAACAAAGCTCATCTACGTATTATTAATATTTGGTGATAACAGCATTACATAGATAATATCGCTTTTGTACATGTATTCACTATAGTTTTTTTTAATAGAAAAATCACACTACAGCCAGACATAATATTTTACTTTTCTGTTCTAATTTTTCAAAGACATATCACCCAGGAATAGTGTATTTCAGGAGACGTGGGTCATGAAAGCCGTAGCTTCTGTCTTGGAGCCCTTGCCAGCCCGCCCCACATTTCCTCAGGCATGTTTTCCTAGTGGCGCGCCTGTTTTCTGGGAAGGCAAAGCATCCCTTTCCTGAAGTGGATAACAGTCATTTTCCGCTGGTGGCTTGTCTTCTTCCTGTGATCCTGAACTCAGCCTTCGCCTGTCACCTGACCACCCAGCCTTTGAAAGACTATATCCACTCAAGTTATTTCCTTGCTTAACATGCTAATGAAACTCTGATATTTCAACAGCTTCAAATCATTTATTTTTTTTAATTATGCACCATTGATATGCTATTAGTTGAGGATGAGTTGGTTGGATGGCATCACCGACTCAATGGACATGAGTCTGAGTAAGCTCCAGGAGTTGGTGATGAACAGGGAAGCCTGGCATGCTGCAGTCCGTGGGGTCGCAAAGAGTCGGACATGACTGAGTGACAAACTGAACTGAACTGATCCTTCATTTCTGCAAATCTGTACTAAGTCTGAATTTACTTTTTCTTTCAGTTTGATACATTTCTTTTCTTCAAGTTTTGTGAGGAACTGTGTCCAAATCCTGGATCTTCCACATTCTGAAAACTTATTTAAACTTGCTTCTAGAAGTGACTGTGATGGACACAGACTATCACTCCCATTGCCCCCTTGAGAATGATTCCTGAACTGGAACACTAGACTGGAGATGAAGTGAAAATTCCCCCCAAATCCTTCCAGGCGCCTTTCTTTCAGTCCCTTTCTCCCAGGATCTGTGGTGGATCTGGTGAAGTGGCAGGAGTAATGCCTCACTCCCTAGCCCCCACCGCACTTACATGGGTTAACCACCAAGAAAGTTGTGAGTAGGCAACTCTAAACATCTCCTCACTACCCCAAGCCTTTCACCCTCACACAGACTCGGCAGAGAGTCTCAGTCTTTAGAGCTGGCTGTCAACCCTAATTATATAGTCATCATTTTCTTCCAGCAGTCACCTTGTACATCTCAAGTCAGTTCAGTTGAGTCTGACTCTTTGCAACCCCATGGGCTGTAGCTGGCCAGACTCCTCTGTTCATGGGATTCTCCAGGCAAGAATACCAGAGTAGGTTGCCAGGAAGATCTCCAGGGGATCTTCCAGACCCAGGGATTGAACCCAAGTCTCTTGCATTGCAGGAAGAAGTCTTAGTGGTTAATAAGTTATCAACTTTCAGAACATGCTAGTATTCCTTGCTGGGGTACAAAGAGTGCATGGTCTTTTAAAGTATTGTACTTCTCTGGTACAATTTTTAAAAATTAAAAAAGTTAAAAATTATTATTGTGTAAGTATATAAATAGAAAAATCATATGAGTGGAAAATATGTTTAATTGTATTACTTTTTGTTGTCATCATATTGTTTATCATTATGGACCTTTTGATAATAGCTATACACTGCTATTAAACTGGACATTCTCAATCTGATAGGTTTTATTCTTTGAAGTTGAATTCAAATTTCAAGAACCCTTACAACTGAATGATAAAAAACCCAACTTTTTAAAAGAGCAAATGATCTGAATAAACATTTTACCAAGAAGCCATATAAATGACTAATAATGGGCCTTCCTTGGTGGTCCAGCAGCTAAGATTCTGTGCTTCCAATGCAGGGGATTCTGATTCAATCCATGGTAGAGAAACTAAGATCCCTCATGGCATGAGGGGCTGCCAAAAAAAAAATTAAAAGTAAATTTTAAAGAAAGAAGATTTTAAAAAAATCACTAATAAGTACATGAAAAAGATGTTCAATATCATCAGTCACTAGGGAAATGCAAATTAAAACCACAATAAGGTACCACTTCACTTCTACTAGAATACTTGTGATCAAAAGAGAGACCGTACCAAAAAATTGATAACACAGTGCTAGTTAGAATACAGAAAGGTTCAGCCACTTTAGAAAGTTTGGCAGTTCGTTGACAAAGTAAACATTAGCTTACCATCTCTATATCCTTGTGCTCAGTTGTGTCTGATGCTTTGCAACACCATGGACCGTAGCCTGCCAGGCTTCTCTGTCCATGGGATTTCCCAAGCAAGAATACTGGAGTGGGTTGCCATTTCCTGCTCCAGAGGATCTTCCCAACCCAGGAATTGAACCTTCATCTCTTGCCTCTCCTGCAAAGATAGATTCTTTACCACTAGGGCTACCTGGGAAGCCCTTTAGATTCATAGAGGGGCTATTCTTGATAACCTAAAATTGTAAACAAACAAAATGTCCATGAGCTGGATAAGCAGATAAACAAATATGGTGAGGTGAGGTGAGGTGAAGTCGCTCAGTCGTGTCCGACTCTTTGCGACCCCATGGACTGTAACCTAGTAGGCTTCTCCGTCCATGGGATTCTCCAGGCAAGAATACTGCAGTGGATTGCCATTTCCTTCTCCAAAATGGTATGTCAGTGCAAATGAGTGCCATTCAGCAGTACAGTGGAGCAAAGTACTTATACATGCTATAACACAAAGGAGCCTCAAAAATATGCTAAGTGGAAGAAGACAGATCTTTTTTCCTTCTGTCTCCTCCAGTTCTGCCCCACAACTTTACATGTTATGTTCACTTACCTGGTATATCTCTCCATTCTAACTTTCTGTTGGAACTTCCTTAAAGACTCCTATTCAGTAGGAGTATAGCTGGATGCCACCTTATAGCACTTTAAACAACAATCACAGCCCATCTAGATCAAAACCATTTATCTTCTCTTGAGTGGAGCTGGGAGCTAGAACAGTGGGAGTGCAAGCTGTGGGCCCAGTTTTGAAACAGCAAGGAGGGCAGGAATCTAAATTCACATCTGCCCTCCAGATCATACTAGTTCATGGAGGGGAAAATATGCATAACCTAGAATTTACCATCTTAGCCATTTTTAAATGTATGTTTCATTGGCATGAAGTACATTCACATTGTTGTGCAGCCAAACTGACTGTCCATCTCCAGAATTTTCTCATCTTCCCAAATTGAAATTCTGTAGCTATTAAGCAGTTACATTCCTTCCCACTTCCCCAGTCCACCCTCGGCGTCTGGGAACCACCGGTCTTTATGTCTCTATGAAATCGACTACTCTAGGTAGGTACCTCATATAAGAGGAATCATAAAATATTTGGCCTTTTTTCATTGGCTTATTTCACTTTGCATAGTGTCTTCAAGGTTCATTCATGTTATAGCATTTGTCAGAATATCCACACTTTTGAAGGCTGAATGACATTCCATTCTATGCACATTACATACTTTGCTTATCCAGTCCTCCCTTGATGGGCACTTGGATCTCTTCCACCTGTTGGCTAATTGTGACCAATGCTGCTGTGAGCATGGGTATAAAAATGTCTGTTTCAGGCCCCACTTTCAGTTGAAATATATATCCAGAAGAGACTTGTCTTTGGATCATATGGTAATTGTTTCGTTCTGAAGAATTACCATAGTGTTTTCCAAAAGCAGCTACACGATTTCACATTGCCAGCATAAAGACTCAAGGATTCCAATTTCTCCATGTCCTCACCAGTACTTGTTATTTTTTTTTTTTTTTTTTAATGATAACTGTCCTAATGGGTTGTGAAGTGGTATCTCATTTTGGTATTCATTTGTACCCAGCTATTTTGAAGGTATGTTTGTCCAGATGAGAGAATGAACCACATTTTATTAAATACTTCATTAGCTTGATTTGCAAATTGTAAATGTTTATATGTGTGGCATGGGTTTTCTGTTTGCACTTTTGCCCTGGAATCATGCAATGTGCTTGAAAAACATTTAAAAAAAGAGCCTATGGTATTAAAGCAAGAAGTCCATGTTTAAACTCAAGTTGCTTTGATAATTTTCTGTGAAGAAACATTATGAAAAATAATGTGCAAAGCAGATTTATTCACATCGAAACATGCTGATATGTTTTGAAAGATTTTCTTCAGTACATTAGTTTCTCTTTAAACTCCACATTTAAGTTACATTAAGAAGCTGAAATTAAGCCATAAAGATAACACTTATGGAGCCTTGAAATTGCTTTCTGAATATTTTCCTCACAAATGTTAACTCTATGTCCCTTCCCTTCAAACAACAAACATGATTGTCAGACATATCATATCTAAACGTGAGTCTCTCAGGTTAGATTTAAGCTTTAGAAATGTCAATTTTTAAAATCATAATAAACCACACCACGCACATTTTAAAATTTCTAATCAAAATAGTTAACACATTATAGACATATTAACTTTTATTGCCAGATTTAAGTCATTGCACTTAAAAAAATAATTGTGCCATTTCTCTACATGTTTGAGCTTCAGAATTCTCTTAATAAGGCAGTTTTTAGCTCTGTGATGTTCTTTTTGAAGATTTAGGGCTGTATGTATTTGTTTATGTGCAAGTTTAGAAGTTTCTGCTTCTAATTTCTGAGTGAGAGCTTTCTCAGTCACCAAGTATGATAAAGGACTTCAACTTTCAGCCTTGTTCCTGTTTAAATTCTTGTGATAGATTAAAACAACCTCATTGGTCTCATCTAATTAAATATTGAAAATATATAAAAATCATTTATAGTTATAGTATGCCACTTTTATGTATCATTGTTTGATATGAAATTTCAATTGGAGAAAAAGATTCTACTTCTAAAATAATATTAAACAATTAATTTAGCAAAAACAGTACTAAGTGGTTGCGCAGTGTATTAGCACTCTTCACTCAAATCATGGAATCTGTTTTTTTCCCTTTTCATTTTCACAGCTGTTAAACTGTCATTCAGATTACCACTACTAAATTTTGACAACCTCTGTAACTCTTGTCTTCTCTTTATTCTATTTTAAACCATCAAACTGATTGCTCACAAGCTTTCAGTGGCTTTCTCTTGCCTACATATTAAGTTTCAACTATTTTGCTTATATTTCAGGATTTTCTGTAAGTTGAATTTAGCCTAAACCCAGAACTGTTTTGTCCTTTCCAAGGTTTGCACTCAGTTAGGTCATTGTCCTGTTTACCACCCCTGTGCTCCCATTTGCCATCCACATCATGCTGTCTATTCCCTTTGTGACAGTCTACTCATTCCTGCTCCTGGACCTGGCTTTAAGTGGTGCACAGTCCCACCTCTCTTTTTATGCTCAGCTTAGCTACACCGCTATAATGAAAACATAGCAGAATGCACTGAGTCATTAGGACTTCCCTGGTGGCTCAGAGGTTAAAGTGTCTGACTGGAATGCAGGAGACCAGGGTTTGATCCCTGGGTGGGGAAGATCCCCTGGAGAAGGAAATGGCAACCCACTCCAGTACTCTTGCCTGGAAAATCCCATGGAGGGAGGAGCCTGGTAGGCTACAGTCCATGGGGTCACAAAGAGTCAGACACGACTGAGAGACTTCACTTACTCACTCAGTGTTGACCTAGGGAATAAACTATGTTTATACATTTCCTATGTCCTCCACTGTACCTAACACAGTCCAGAGTATGTAGTAGGAGGTTAGCATGTAAATGTTGCCTAGTTTCTTACTTGGTATAATTGCGTGCATGCTTAGTCGCTCAGTTGTGTCCAAATCTTTGCAACCCCAGGAACTGCAGCCTGCCAAACTCCTCTGTCCATGGAATTTTCCAGGCAAGAATACTGGAGCAGAGTTGCCATTTCCTTGTCCAGAGGATCTTACTGATCCAGAGATCAAACCTGCATCTCCTGTATTAGCAGGTGGATTCCATACCACTGAGCCACTGGGAAGCCCATTTGATATAATTGATCTATGAGTAATTAAGACTTGTTACTTATTGATCAAGCATTTTTTACCGTGTGTTTTTCTGAGTGTTCTGTACACATTTTGTGATGTATTTCTCACAATAACCATGTCAGGTTAGTTTTATTTATCCCTGAATTTGCAGATTAAGAAATTGTGGTTCAGAGTGGTCACTCAAGATCACTAGTTTAGGGTTGGGATTAGAATTGTGGTTTGCCGTCGTGGCTCAGACGCTAAAGAATCTGCCTGTAATGCTAGAGACCTGGATTCCATCCCTGAATCCGGAAGATACCTTGGAGAAGGAAATGACAACCCACTCCAGTATTCTTCACTGAAGAGTCCCATGGACAGAGGAGGCTGGCGGGCTACAGTCTATGAGGTTGCAGAGTCAGACACAACTAAGCGATTAACACTTGCCTTCCTTTTAACTCTCCCTCCAAAAGTAAATGGCCCTTGAAGTGGCTTAAAATGCTCAAGATACAAAGGTGTAATTTTAAAGAACAATTTGAGGCAAAAATGAGAGTTCCTTTTATGTATTGGTAGATATAGATAAACATACTTATGAGCACATGAACACCAAGACCCTAAGTAACGTGAATAGACTCCAACCTAATTGTACATCATTGTCTCCATTAAAAAAGAAAATCATTGTTTGAAGTAGGTGTAGGAATAGGGGAAGGGAAAGGGAATAAGAATGCAATATTTTAAGTCATATAAAAAATAGAAACTCTAATGCTCTGTGGGATCAGGGAGTTTTAGAGATCAAACCAAATCCTTAACATATTTGTTTCCAGATAAGGGTCAAGTTATTCTTCAAGGTAAAAAAGTATTTTTCTGTCAGTCTGGTTAACCTCATGACCTGAGTGTTCTCTTTAAGCTTCAGCTTTTTATGCTTAGAACCTCTCAACTTCCTTCTGATGTTAAGAACGACTTAACTGTTTTTCATAAAAGTACACTTATTATAATAATCCTTATATTTAACTCCAGGTTTTGTCTGCTATCCTTTAAAGAGAAACGTGAGCCAGTTTTGGTTTTAAACATTTTTATTTACATATAATTATGTGCATGCATGCTCAGTAGCTTCAGTCTTGTCCAATTCTTCAGCGACTCTGTGGACTGTAGCCTGCCAGGCTCTTCTGTTCATGGGATTCTCCAGGCAAGAATACTGGAGTGAGTTGCCATTTCCTTCTCCAGGGGATATTCCCCACCCAGGGATTGAACCCTCATCTCTTGCGGCTCTTTCACTGACCACTGAGTCACCAGGGAAGCCTATATATATAATTTTATATGTATATAAAATTACTATTTTATATATTACATATTAAAATTACTGATTATATATTACATACTATTACATATATTAATAGTATGTAAATGAGATCTGTGGTTAAGGGGATGTTTGTTACTTCAGGTGGCTTTCAAGTCCCTGTAGATTCCATGCACCTCCCCTCTCAACAAGATCAGCCAGTGATTCTGAGATTATATACCTCCTTCACCCCAGGTGGTGCTAGTGGTAAAGAATCTGCCTGCCAGTGTAGAGACATGAGTTCCGTCCCTAGGTTGGGACGATCCCCTAGAGTAGGAAATAACAACCCACTACAGTATTTTTCCTGACACATCCCATGGACACAGAAGCCCGGCAGTCCATGGGGACATAGTCCATGCGGTCGGAGAGAGTCAGACACAACTGAGCACACACACACACAGACACCACAGTGGTCCAGATACCTATCGTTATGCTCAAGTCTGCTTGAGTACATGATAGAAAATACTAGTCATCTCTTGACTTTCTTGTTTTATTATCGGTCAACACACCCGTCTTAATGGATAAACAAATGGATGTAAGTTTTTGAAAAGCTGAATTAAAATTAGTCTCAGCAGCATTTATTTTTTAAGTTGCCTACCCTTGATATATAACCAGGTATGAAAACCACTGTCAGTCTCTTTAAATCTTGTGAATGGTCAAATTAGGTCCCAGCAGTATTAAAACTTCTGGTTTATTTATTTGTGCAAGCCCAATGTCTATCAGATCCTGTAAGACTTGAGGCCTCTTTATATTTCTGTAATATATCTTAAATTCAAGGAGCACATATATTGAACACAAATTAAAATATGTTGGAAATGGATATTTCCTATTTCCAAACCTTGTCAAACTAAGAAAATTAGATGTTTGTGGTGGAAAGTTAATCACAATTGAGTAAATGTGGTTCTGTATATCTGCCCCTTGCATAGCGAAAACCAACTGTTAGAAAGGAGAGAATTAAGCATTGCTCCTTAATGTTAACCATACTGAATGTTAACCATAACTTAATGTTAACCCTACTGAGGAGTAAGCTTATGATTTTTTTCATCATTAATTATTTTATCTCTATATTTTATAAAACGGCGTGTTTCTAGTATACTTTTCTGATAAAAATATGTGTTTAACTGGGCTCGTGTATTTTAAAAATGTATCTTCTTTTCTACTCAGGAATTTTAAAGACAGTTTAATTCAGATAAACCCTTAATTAATAAGTAAAACCAAAATATTGCATTTATTTAAATGAGGGAAGAACATATAAGATTTTTTTTTAATTCCAAGCATATACCATCTCCAAACTCAATCAAGTGTTTCAGTCATACTTATACTTGTATTTTTAATAATAGTTCTAATACTTCCTGGAAGTTTTGAATCTTTCTGTAGTGATTGATGTTTTAACATTTAATCACCATTTATAAGTGATTAATCATCATTTAATTAAATAGTACAAATAGTCATTATTCTTTAAATACTCTGCAATAATTTTGTAATGATCAAATTTAAATTTTGAGTAACTAAGTTGTTCACAATTTTATTTTTAGCTACAGAGGTTAAAATATCCCATGTCATTCTTGTAATTACTAAACAATCTTATATTTTTGTGTATACTAAACCAGTAATATGTGTTGTTAGCTTCTAGAAGTAATTGCCACTGTAATTTTAAAGATAAGGATACCATTTACAGTACAATGTGAAATTTGCAATATGTATTATGGTTAGCCAGCCAGTATTTTAAAATACAGATATTTTAAATTTCAGTACACTAGGAAAATTTTTATTTGCAAAATGATATCCTGGGATATTGGTTATTTTCTTAATAGCTTCAAAACCAGTACAGGATAATGACAGAAGAAATTACTTTCTGAATTGCAGAACTTAATACATAGGTTTTTAACATAAGTGTGGGAAATGGGTCATTTCTGATACTTTGAAAATGGTAAACTCCCAGTCATCATCAATTCAGTTCAGTCGCTCAGTCGTGTCCAACTCTTTGCGACCCCATGGACTACAGCACACTAGGCCTTCCTATCCATCACCAACTCCCAGAGTTTACTCAAACTCACATCCATTGAGTCGGTGATGCCATCCAGCCATCTCATCCTCTGTCATCCCCTTCTCCTCCTGCCCTCAATCCTTCCCAGCATCAGGGTCTTTTCAAATGAGTCAGTCATCATATTTGACATCATATCCTTTTACTTATGAGGTAATATATTAAAAAGTGAAAGTTGCTCAGTCATGTCCAACTCTGCTGCCCCATGGACTATATCGAGTCCATGGAATTCTCTAGGCCAGAATACTGGAGTGGGTAGACTTTCCCTTTTCCAGGGGATCTTCCTAACCCAGGGATTGAACCCAGGTCTCCCACATTGCAGGCCGATTCTTTACCAGCTGAGCCACAAGGGAAGCCCAAGAATATTGGAATGGGTAGCCTATCCCTCCTCCAGCGGATCTTCCCGACACAGGAATTAAAGCAGGGCCTGGTTTATTGCAGACAGATTCTTTACCAACTGAGCTATCAGGGAAGTCCAGTCTATTAAAGCCTTATAAATTAAATCTTATTCTTTTTTCTGATTGGGATAAGAAATAACGTAATTCCAATTCATGCAAAATAATGTGGGGAGGAACAATCATTATTGATAGTATTAATATACTTCTCTGTAATTTCTTTTGTCAGGAATATATTTTGCATTAGTTTGCATAAAAAACAAGTCATGATTTAAAAAATAATTTTAATGTCCTGTTTTTGTTTAGACCAAAGTCACTGAAAACTGTGAAAAAAGTATAAATATGTTTTCATGTAAATAAATGCTAGTTCTCAGTTTTCATTATTTCATTTATAGAGAGACCCCTCTTATCAGAGTCTCTGGTTTATCCTGAACAGTTTCAGTCTTTCATATTTCTTTCAGAGAAAAACCAAGATAATCCAGAGAACTATCTGACAGTACTCTTCCTTGAGAGCTTTATCTTTAGCATCAATCTTTTTATTACAGAAGTTCTAGCTTGCATAGTAAAAGCTATCCAAGAACTCTTAAGATAAATGAGAAATGAGAAATTGTGTTGTATTTTATACATATATAGACATACATATGTGTAAGTGTGTGTATACTTATTTATTGGAAACTTCCCTGTTGGCTCAGACAGTAAAGAATCTGCCTGCAGTGCAGGAGACAGGAGACCAGTGCAGGAGATCTGGGTCAAGAGGATCCACTGGAGGAAGAAATAGCAACCCACTGCAGTACTCTTGCTTGGAGAATTCTATGGGCAGAGGAGCCTGCTGGGCTACAGTCCGTGGGGTCACAAAGAGTCAGACACGACTGAGTAAATAACACACATACTTATTTATTAATACTTATATATATATAGATAGATAGTTGCTTCTTCGATCAGGTTTTTTTAACTTTCATAAACTGCTACGTGGAGATGAAAGAGTGTTAGTCTAAACATTTGATGTGACTCCTGAATCGAAAGCAACCTACTTGTTTTAAGATACTACATGATATGGCTATAGTTCTCAAGTAAAAATTTCCCTTATTATTAAATGGATTTGTCAAAGAATTTTTGCTGGTTATTTAATAAGAAATATTTAGTGATGGCTTAGTCAAAGAGTATGCATTTTAGATAGTATTCCTTAAAACCCTAATCCTCAAGATTATCTCAAGTTTGTCTGTGTTTGTATATCAGGAAGTAGGAGAAGGCAATGGCACCCCACTCCAGTACTCTTGCCTGGAAAATCCCATGAACGGAGGAGCCTGGTAGGCTGCAGTCCATGGGGTCGCTAAGAGTCGGACACGACTGAACGACTTCACTTTCATTTTCACTTTCATGCATTGGAGAAGGAAATGGCAACCCACTCCGGTGTTCTTGCCTGGAGAATCCCAGGGATGGGGGAACCTGGTGGGCTGCTGTCTATGGGGTTGCACAGAGTCGGACACGACTGAAGTGACTTAGCAGCAGCAGCAAAGTGGCATTGTGGCAACCATCCAGTTAATTTTAATCAATGGAGGTAGACTGACCAAATAATNCTGGTGGGCTGCTGTCTATGGGGTTGCACAGAGTCGGACACGACTGAAGTGACTTAGCAGCAGCAGCAAAGTGGCATTGTGGCAACCATCCAGTTAATTTTAATCAATGGAGGTAGACTGACCAAATAATGTTCTTCAAATAGTCTCCTTCCATTCCCTTCCAGTGGCTTTTTTGTATTTCTGCACAACTAACAATCAGAAAAAAGTTGTGACAGTTGTCCATTTCAGCAAGTCAAAGAAGGGAAACATACAGAGTTTGAACCAATATGGATAGTAAGAACTTTACTTAGTATATGAACCTACATTCTTTTGTAACACACCACGTAAAATTTGAAAGAGAGGGGGGAAATGTTATTAACCAAATAACATGATAGACAGTACCAACACTGATGTTGGTAAAGAGTAAATATGGATAACTGTTATTTGCTTTGAATCCCTGGTTCTACTGCAACTAAAATTTCTTGTGTGTGGTGTATGTCATTTCCCCCCTGAGAAGTAAGTCATGAAAGTCGAAGTGACAATGTCTATCTTTAAATATTCCAAGGCACTAAAGAAAAATACCCATAGGAAAAATACCACGTCTTATTATAGGATTACAGGTACTTTCTGAGAGGTGCATTTATTTCATTGCTGATAGTCCTTTTATTTTTTATTTTTTCTCTCTCTCTCTCCTGTAGCAGTTATATGCTGCCCAGCTAGCTGCAATGCAGGTATCTCCAGGAGGAAAGCTCCCAGGCGTATCCCAAGGCAACCTTGGTGCTGCTGTATCTCCTACCAGCATTCACACAGACAAGAGCACAAACAGCCCGCCACCCAAAAGCAAGGTACCCCTTTGAAGAAGCTGCATGTTTTGGCATTCAGAGTTTGCTTTTTGTTTGATGATATGTATTGAATACCTATTATGAACCAGTAACTGGCCTAAATGCTAGATCTTCAAGGAAATGATGGTTAGCAGAATCAGTAAGGATTGTGTCCCTATAAATGTACTCACATAACATTTAGTCACTCATTTATTCAATGAGCATGCATTATAGCTGTAGTAGAAAATGTGAGTGATGCAAATATTTGAAAGGTAGTTGTGCTGTCACCAAGAATGTTATAGTCTTATAAAATAGATACCCATACTCTATTATATAAGGTCTTAGAAGGAGTTACAGGGAAAGAATGTTATTAGTACAAAAATATTATTAATACCTTCAGTGAGGGACCTGCAAAGATTGTTCCAAAGGAGAACTGAAATAGACCTTAAATATGAGTATGACTAGAGCATAGAGAAAATGTTTTATTTAAATATCAGTAACTGGTTATGTGATATAGTATAGGTGGTACAATTTCAGATATATTATCCAGCCAATTAGAGAGAGAATGCTAGGGTTAAAAGTTAGAGTATTTAGAAATAGTTTTGTTTTTAGGGCAAAGAAAGCATTTCCTGAGAGAAACTCGAAAAGGATCGGGGGGTTTCAAATA
>SJYX01018954.1:10498-25883 GCA_006410675.1 Oreotragus oreotragus
CAACCCACTCCAGTATTCTTGCCTGGAGAATCCCATGGACGGAGAATTCTGGTGGGCTACGGTCCACGGGGTCGCAAAGAGTCGGACACGACTTCACTTTCACTTTCATATATTAAAAAAGTAAGCTACTACAAGGATATATTGCACAGCACAAGGAATATAGCCAATATTTTTTAATAACTATAAATGGAGTATAAACTATAACATTTTTGAATCTGTCTTGTACACTGGAAACTGGTTCATATTATAAACCAACTATACCTCAACTTTAAAAAATCATGCTTTAACAAAAGGAAATATTGACATTGGGTCTACCAGCCCATATCTTTTGGTAAAGTTGCTCAACCAGTTATCACTTGATGTAACTGTACCAGTGTGCTTCTACTTACAAACAAGTCTTTCATAAGTCCATTTGTGCATAAATTCTATGTGATTAAGAGGGATTAAAACTTGCTCTTCCCACGTGCATTCTCACCAATGATGAATGCAGGTCTGACTAATAATTTTGAGATCAATCATAGATTTCCTCTTCCTTGCTCATTTACATTCGTATGGATACCCTTTGCCAAAAAAGACCAGTTTCCCTGCACCAAAACTCCTTAATGATCTTGGAACTTCCTTGGTGGTCCAGTGGCTAAGACTCTGAGCTCCCAGTGCAGGGGGCCGAGGTTCAATCCCTGGTCAAGGAACTAGTCCCACATGCTGCAATTAAGAGTTCATATGTTGCAACTAAAGATCCTGCATGTGGCAACTAACACCTGGCTCACCCAAATTAATTAATTAATCAACTTTTAAAAATCCTTAGTGATCTTGTTGGAGAGTACTCAGCAGGAGAACTGAGTTGCTACGGAGAAGAGGAGTTTGGGGGTTGGTTAGTGGAAACAGAACACGTTAAGTGAGTGAAGTTAAGGTCTGCTACCAGCCTGCAGGACATAGTGCAGAAACAGCAAGGAGAGTGAGGAAGTGGCTGCCATGATGGCATTTTTGGCTGGAAGACTGTGAGATGGCCAATCATGCAGGTGAATGGAATGGGCCCTTCCTCATGCTAATGGTGTTATAATGATAAGTAAACATTAATCTGGTCCTAAGAAAGCCTGTGTCTAGTGGCTGCACTTGGAAGAAGGACAGGAGGGCTTTGAGAGGACAGAAGATGAGATACTGGACAGAAAAGGATTGAGTTAGAAGAATGAGAGCTGGTGATGAGGCCTGGGTGCTGGAGACCTTCTTAGGTATTATACACTGGTATTACAGCAGTGGCCACAGGACTGGAAAAGGTCAGTTTTCATTCCAATCCCAAAGAAACGCAATGCCAAAGAAAGTTCAAATTAGCGCACAATTGCACTCATCATACACGCTAACAAAGTAATGCCCCAAATTCTCCAACTGAGGCTTCAGTTCATTTCAGTTCAGTCACTCAGTTGTGTCTGACTCTTTGCGACCCCATGAATCGCAGCATGCCAGGCCTCTCTGTCCATCACCAACTTCCGGAGTTCACTCAGACTCATGTCCATTGAGTCGGTGATGCCATCCAGCCATCTCACCCTCTGTCATCCCCTTCTCCTCCTGCCCCCAATCCCTCCCAGCATCAGGGTCTTTTCTAATGAGTCAACTCTTCGCATGAGGTGGCCAAAGTACTGGAGTTTCAGCTTTAGCATCAGTCCTTCCAATGAATACCCAGGACTGATCTCCTTTAGAATGGACTGGTTGGATCTCCATGCAGTCCAAGGGACTTGCAAGAGTCTTCTCCAACACCACACTTCAAAAGCATCAACTCTTCAGTGTTCAGCTTTCTTCATAGTCCAATTCTCACATCCATACACGACCACTGGAAAAACCATAGCCTTGACTAGACGGACCTTTGTTGACAAAGTAATATCTCTGCTTTTCAATATTCTGTCTAGGTTGGTCATAACTTTCCTTCCAAGGAGTAAGCATGTTTTACTGTATTCAAATTCATCAAAAACTTTTGACAGTGGAAGTGGCTATGCCTAGTGCACCACAGTTGATGGCTCATAGAGTTCCATCATTGAGTTTTCCACTCCACAACAGTTTCGTTTGCATCAATGAAAGGTCTTCTGCTAAAAAGCTTCTGGTTTATGTTTTAATCCACATTTCTCAACCCTTTCTCCAAGGATGGGAGGCTTCTTAAATGACTTGCTCATGTTTAATTTTTTTTCCTAATTCTTGGTTTAGCCATAGAAAGAAATTAATCTTACAGAACACAGTTGTACCTTAGGATCTGAGGTTGAGGAATGGAGGGTGCTGCAGAGTCCAGTCATTACCCATTCACATGCTTTAATTTTGCACTTGCTTTTTGGTGCCCTTACACCCTTGACTTTCAATAGGGTCCATCCTACTCAATCCTACCTCCCAGGCAACCTACTCACCTGTTCAAGTGTATCTGTGCACACACTGGCAGCTGCGTGACTCTAAGGGGAAAGCACATAAGCCAGGTGCACTCTTAAAGGCTGAAACAATGATGTCATTTGTTCTCCAAGGCCTAACCACAAAGCTGCTGCTTTAAAATTCATCCCAAGAAGAAATGTGCAGTTGAGTTCATCTGGGCACAGCTTTTCAGACCATGAGCATTTCAGATATTCTCTTTGGGGCCCTTGATGATAGAAAAGTATTTTATTTTACTTTATTTTATTAAACTTCTCTATTTTTTTTTTTTTTAAGTTTTGACTGTGCCATTTGGCATGTGAGATCTTAGTTCCCCAATCAGGGATGGAACCTGTACTCTCCGCAGTGGAAGCACAGAGTATTAACCACTGGAACACCAGGGACATTCCCAGAATGATTTTTAAAAGTAACAAAATTGATATTGTATAAACATAATTTATATACATATATGTTTTTTAGAAAAGTGATTAAAAGCTGATATGCCAAAGTATTTTTTAATTAATTTTTATTGAAGTATAGTTGATTTACAATGTTGTATTAGTTTCTGATGTACAGCAAAGTGAATCAGTTATGCATGTACATATGTCCACTCTTTTTTAGATTCTATGCTGTACAGTAGGTCCTTACTATTTATTTTGTATGTAGCAGTATGTATATGTCAATCCCAATCTCCCAATTTATCCCTCCCTGCTTTAACCTTTGGTAACCACAAATTTGCTTTCTGCATCTGTGACTCTATTTCTCTTTTGTAAGTTCATTTGTACCATTTTTTTAGATTCCATATATAAGTGATATCATATGGAGATATCATATCTCCATTTGACTTACTTCACTCAGTATGACAAGCTGTAGGTCCATCCGTGTTGTAATGCCAAATGGCATTCTTTCTTTCTTTTTTATGGCTGAGTAATATTCCATGGTATATATGTACCACTTCTTCTCTATCCATTAATTTGTTGATGCACATTTAGGTTGCTTCCATGTCTTGGCTGTTGTAAATATTAATAGTCCTGCTATTGGGGTGCATGTGTCTTTTCGAATATTTTTCATTTAACAAACATTTATTGAGCACCATTCTTGGTTCTCAGGGAGGAAAATTCCCTTCTTTCATGGACTTTGTGTTCTACTGAGGTGGTCAGACAATAAGTAACAACCACCACAACAATAATAGTAATAGCAGTCTAACAAAACTATGAACCCAAATAAGGCAGAGTTAGAGTATAGAGGGTGTTAGAGATGGGACAGTGTTATCTCAAGACAGTGAGATTACAGGGAATCCCCTGGCGGTCCAGTGTTGTTAGGATGCCACATTTTCACTGCTGGCGGCCTGAGTTTAGTACCTGGCCTGGGAACTAAGATCCCACAAGTCACATGGTATTGCCAAAAAAAAAAAAAAAAAGATGGTAAAATTATAGATAATTTGCATTTTTTTCCTGTGTGTTTTTCTCCACTTTCCAAATTATTTACAGTAAACATGCTTTCCTCCTGTAATTAAAAAATAAATGATTTGGAGAAAGGTTCTCTTAAGTGGCAGTAGCAGATTGTCAGACTTCTGTTCACTTTCTCCCTGGCTCTTTTTTGACAAGATCTTTGGTTGGTTGATTACCAGTCCACTGTGTATGACTTGTGATTTTCATGGGGAGAACAAGAAGAAAGAAAGGGCAGGTGAATTTACCACTTTTCCTTTATTTACTTAGACCGTAAGCAAAATGCAAGAAACCAAACACTGCTCAGGTCACTCTTGGGAAGAAGTGAGTTGGCTGAGTGCTAAATACTGCCCCGGACACCTGCCTTCCAACCTGTTTACCCCTCCTCCTTGGTCTGTGTCTATCAGCACAGTTTTAAAAAAGGGGGACGGGGCACCACTGTGATTGTCAGAAAACCCACTGCCTCCACCATGAACCACAGCTCCATGGGGATGATGGTTAAGTCCATATCTCTGGCTGTAACCCCACCCCCAACCAGAAGAGCCTTTGTATCCATCCAGTGCCACAATGTGGAGAGCATCCATAACTCATGGCTTGGAGCTCAGGTGACCTAGCCACAGCTGCACCTGGATGAAACTTGATTAGCATTGATCCAATTTATGGAGCAAAGTCATGTAAGGGTGATCAGTGCATAAGAAGCAGCTTTATTGAATTCAGCACAATCTTAGGGATTGAACCCAATTGAACCCCAAGATTGTGGTTTGGTGATTTTAGAGAAATACCACTGAGATATGCCTAGGAATCAAGATCTTGGTGTTAGAAGACAGAGTTGAGAGATACCTGGCTGGATATGAAGGCTCTGTAGGTTCTGTGAAGTTAATCATATTACAGCTCTTGTGCTGCTGTGCTCAGTCGTGTCTGACTCTGTGCAACTCTGTGGACTGTAGCCTGCCAGGCTCCTCTGTCCATGAAATTTTCCAGGCAAGAACACTGGAGTGGGATGCTGTTTCTTTCTCCAGGGGATCTTCCTGACCCAGGAATTGAATCTGCACCTCACATCGCCTGAATTGGTAGGCAAATTCTTTACCACTGGGAAGCCTGTAATAAGATTTTATGTCTGGGTATTAGTTTCCTCATACCCTTGTAGAGGACAGAAGAGCCTGGCGGGCTGCAGTCCATGAAGTCGCAAAGATTCAGACACAACTTAGTGACTAAACAACTGCAACAACATTAGTTTCCTACGGCTGCTGTAACAAATTACCGCAAACTTAGAGGCTTAAAGCAACATGATTTATTATTTTACTGTCTGGAGGTCAGAAGCCCCATAGGAGTTTTAGAAGGCTGAAATCAAGATGTTGGAAGCTGCAGAGAGAATCTGTCTTCTTACATATTTCTGGAGGCTGCCTGCATTCCTCGGCTCATGGCTCCACTCCTCAAAGTGCATCACTCCAGTCTCTGCTCACATCTTCGCATCTCTTTTTTCTGACCTTGACCCTCTTGACTCCCTCTTTACTTTGATTGTTGTAAAATATAAAATATATATACTATAAAATTTGGCACCTAACCATTTTTTGAAGTGTACAATTCAGTGGCATTAATTACATGCTCAGTGTAGTATATAACCCTCAGTACTGTTTCCAAAACCCTTCCTGGCCCAGGCAGAAACTCTGCCCATTAAGCAACAACTCCCCATTCCCTGCTTCTCCCAGCTGTTGGTAAGGACGAGTCTGTTTGCTGTCTCTGTGACTCTGCCTATTGTATGTATGTCACGTAACTGGAGTCAGGCTGCGTTTATCCTTTTGTGTGTGTGTGTGTGTGTTTTTTTTAACCTAGCATAGTATTTTCAGTGTTCATCTGTGTTGTAGCATATCCTAGAACTTCCATGCCTTAAAAAAAAATCTTTGTGCTCGGTCTTAGTTGTGGCATGCAGGACCTTTCGTTGGGGCATGTGGGATCTAGTTCCTTGACCAGGGATCAAACCTAGACCCGCTGCACTGGGAGCTCAGAGTCTTAGCCGCTGGACCACCAGGGAAGTCCCCATAACTTCATTGCTTTGGTGGCTGAGCGATGCTCCACGGAACATGTATGCCACAATTTGTTTATCTGCTCATCAGCTGATGAACCCTTGGCTTATTTCCATTACTTTCGATATTCTGAGCGATGCTGCAATGAACACTGGAGTACAAGTATCTGTTTTAAGTTCCTGTTTTCATTTCTTTCTTTGATTTTATTTCAAACCCAAGAGCATGGAATTGTGGGATTATAGGAAAATGCGACATTTAGCTTTTTCAGGAGCTGCTGAACTGATTTCCCACAGTAGCTGGACCATTTCACATTCCCACCAGCAGTGTGTGTGCGGGTTCCCATTTCTCCACATCCTCACCAACGTTCGTTATTGTCTATCTTTATGACGATAGTCATCCCAGTGCATGTGAGGTAGTTTCTTGTTGTGGATTTGATTTCTTTAATGACTAATGATATAGAACATCTTTCATGTGCTTGTTGGCCATTTGTTTATCTTCTTTGAAGAAATGTCTATTAAGTCCGTTTTTAATTGGGTTGTTTGTCTTTTTGTCGTTGAGGTGTAGGAGTTCTTTACACATTCTGGATATTAATCCCTTATCAGACATACAATTGGCTGATAAATTCTCCCATTCTTGGTTTGTCTTTTCACTCTTGATAGTGTCCTTCTTGTTTTCACTGGAGTATAGTTGCTTTGCAGTGTTGTGTTAGTTTCTACTGTACAGCAAGGTGAATCAGTCATTCCTATACATATAGCCCCTCTCTTGGATCTCCTTCACAGGTAGCTCACCACAGAGGACCGAGTAGAACTGCCTGTGCTATGTATTCTTTATTCTTTATATGAAGTGAAGTGAAGTGAAAGTCACTTAATTGTGTCTGANGTTGTGTTAGTTTCTACTGTACAGCAAGGTGAATCAGTCATTCCTATACATATAGCCCCTCTCTTGGATTTCCTTCACAGGTAGCTCACCACAGAGGACCGAGTAGAACTGCCTGTGCTATGTATTCTTTATTCTTTATATGAAGTGAAGTGAAGTGAAAGTCACTTAATTGTGTCTGATTCTTTGAAACCCCGTGTACTATAGCCTACCAGGCCCCGCTGTCCATGGAATTCTCCAGCAGGAATACTGGAGTGGATAGCCATTCTCTTCTTCAGGGACCTTCCCGGCCCAGGGATCAAACCCGGGTCTCCTGTATTGCAGGCATATTCTTTACTGTCTGAGCTATCAGGGAAGCCCATTCCTTATATAGTAGTGTATATATGTCAATCCAATAGTGTCCTTTGATGTATAAAAGTTTTGCTTCCCTCTTATAAGGATGCTTGTGATTACACCCATTATCCAGAATTTGTTCAGTCACTCAGTCATGTCCGACTCTGCAAACCCCATGGACTGTAGCATGCCAGGCTTCGCTGTCCTCCACCATCTCCTGGAGCTTGCTCAAATTCATGTCCATTGATTCAGTGATGCCATCCAAATAGCCTTACTTTCTCAAGATCTTTAATTTAATCACATCTGATTTTGCCATGTAATGTATTCACAGGTTCTGTGGCTCGGAGGTGGACATCTTTGGCTAAGCCAATATTACATCTAACACAATTCATTACAGGATATCTACAAAGTCAGAAATTGTGACTGAATTCATGCAAAAAGGTATAAGCAAGCGACTTGGCAAGAAAGCAACCTGCCTCGTATGCAGCTGTCATGTAGGGCTTCTGCCCTCAGTCTCCCTTTTTCTCTTTCACTCTGTGCTGGGTTACTTAGTGTCTCTGTGCATTCATTCTTTCCTCTGTTTTTAAATGTAAGTGTATTTATTTATTACTTTTTGGCTGCGCGGGGCCTTTGTTGCTGTGAGCGGGCTACTCTTTGGCCGTGACGCACTGGCTTCTCTTGTTGGGGAGCACAGTCTCTAGAGCTCAGGCTCAGGAGTTGTGGCGCACAGGCTTAGTCGCCCCGAGGCACGTGGAATCTTCCTGGACTAGGATGGAACCTGTGTCCCTGCATTGGTGGGTGGATTCTTCACCAGGGAAGGGTGGAATCACCAGGGAAGTCCACTGTTTGTTCTTAAAATGAGACCATCAGGAGTTGTGGCGCACAGGCTTAGTCGCCCCGAGGCACGTGGAATCTTCCTGGACCAGGATGGAACCTGTGTCCCTGCATTGGTGGGTGGATTCTTCACCAGGGAAGGGTGGAATCACCAGGGAAGTCCACTGTTTGTTCTTAAAATGAGACCGATCGGCCTTTCTTTTAAGGTGACCAATGGGGCTTTTTTGTCATCCGTGTGAACCAGAAGTCCCAAATATAAAAGCTACTTTAGGAACATCATGAAAGCTGGCACACAGTGAGTGGATAAATACAAGCCAACAAATAAGGTTTATGTTTGGACCTGTATCAGAAGGAAAAATAACAGACCTGTGGAGATTAATGAGACCATGTCTCAGAAAACCTTTGAGCTCTTTGGAGGAAAAGCGCTTCGNGAAAGCTGGCACACAGTGAGTGGATAAATACAAGCCAACAAATAAGGTTTATGTTTGGACCTGTATCAGAAGGAAAAATAACAGACCTGTGGAGATTAATGAGACCATGTCTCAGAAAACCTTTGAGCTCTTTGGAGGAAAAGCGCTTCGTAAACGCAAGCATTTCTACACCCCTCCTCAACTTTTTCACCCAGTAGCAGCTGTGGTGCCTTTTTTTCCCTCATACCTATCATAGCAGCCTGTAATTAGCGGAGGTAATAATTGTGCTTGGGTGGAAAGATGATGAGGGGCAAAGATACCTTGGTAAGAACATAGGGCTAAATGCTGGATTAGTATCGGGGGAGGGCCTGACCCATGAAGTCACAGAATCTGAAAAAAGCAGCTCTTTTCCTGTGTTTCCAAAGCCTTCAGAGCTAGTATACATATATTAGATAGTCATCTCACTAATAGAATCTCCCCTAAAGAAATGCTCAGAAACGCAGACTAGGATATAAACCAGAGATGTTTGTCAGCATCATTTGTAATTGTGAAAGACTGGAAACGACCTCAATGTTACTTCCTACAATTGGGTTAGATACATGACCGCATGAAACACCTTGTAGTATTATGCCTCTGTTCAACACCTCGATGAATAATTTTTAATGATGTTAGGAAATGAGTCTGATCAAGTGTAAAAGAAAAGAGCAAGACTGCTTTCAAGGTGAACTGTGTTCTCAGCTTTCTCTAGTTACGGCTCATGGGTTTTGTTGCTCCATGGCATGTGGGATCTGGATCAAATCTGTGTGCCCTGCATTGGAAGGCAGATTCTTAACCACTGGGCCACCAGGGAAGTCCTTCACCAGCTATGGTTTTCTCCTAGATTTTAATACTTCAGTTCTCTGATCCTTCCTCAAAGCAAGGCAAATACCAAAAGAGCAAACCGACATGTGAACATCATCCCTAGGAAATGACAGCCCAATAAACAAGAGAACATAGCCTCCCCAGGCGGTGAATATCCAGCACAGCTAAAATCTTCAAAATTAAATTTAAAAAAAAATAGTGCTGAGATTTACTATTATAAATGTTGTTTTCGAAATTTCTTTGAAAAGTGGTAAGAATGGAAGTGAAGATGATGGAACAGTCTAGTTTCTCTAGCTCCCTTCCTATAAATTTATCTATTTCTGATAAGTTAAATGAAACAATTTCCCTGGCCTGTGCTAATGCTGTATTCAGTAGAACCTCCTTGGTCATGAGGGCTGGTCTTGCCCACCCAGAAGGTCTGACCCAGCTCCTGTAGTGGAGGTCAGGGTCCTTCCCACCACATGAATGGGCCTGAGAGGTAAGGATACTCAAAGGCAGTGGCTATGGGTCACCTTAAATTCCACCTGAGGCGGGCTGCCTGTTCACTGCTCTGGGGCCTAGGCCTCCCCGTGTCTGAAAGAGAAATTCGGATATGGAGATTCTGACCTTGAGATCAATCTAAGGCTGCTTACCCTTTTTCAATTGCCTAAGACTTGAGCCAAGAGGACATTTTGCATCCTTCTCACCTGGCCCTTTCCTGCATTCTCTCCACTTCAGTGATTCAGGCTCGCCCAGAGCTGACACTGGCCGTGGGTTCCTGACAGTCTGGGATGTATTTGTTTCTTTCTCTTTAAATATTTATTTATTTTTATAAATATATAAAAATATTTATAAGACCTGGCGGCGGCGGGTCTTAGTTGCGGCAGGCAAACTCTTAGTTGTGGCGTGTGGGATCCAGTTTCCTGACCAGGGATGGAATCCAGGCCCCCTGCATTGGGAGTACAGAGTCTTAGCCACTGGATCACCAGGGAGATCCCTGGGATGTGTTTCTGAGCAAGGGAATTCTGACCTCTAGAGTGAATCTACATGAGTGGTTTTTACCTACCCTCTGCCAGCCAGCTCCAACTTTGCTTCATAAATGAGAACTTTTGTATATCATGGTCCCACACCATATTTTTCCTAGCTGCAGGCCTGGAATTTCTGTGCCCTTGGTGTTGTTTCTGCTTGAGAGGTTTAACTGATAACATAGCAGAGCAACTTAAAAATAGCCCAGAAACTGCCTCTCTCTGATGCCAAAGATCTGCACCCCTCTTCCCCAGGCCTACCTGTTGCTGGCTGAGTCCAGGCTGAATCCTCCTAAGGACCAGGAAAGGGGCCATGGGGGATCCTGGCCTTTTTGCACTCAGAGGAGACCCTCTGGTATGCATTTCTTAAAAGCGTCTCTGGTCATAGAGTGGTTTTCTCAGACATGGTACAGTGATCACCTCTGGATGATTTCTCATTGCATCTGCAATGCCAGGCTCTATGCTGAGAAGTAATGTTGGAATATGATGCAAAACCAGGACCTAGCTGCTTGTGGGCCATAAATTCAGCCTTTAACTTTAAAAATCAGTGTTTTATTGTGAAATGTGTATTCTTATAGCATATGACATAATCTCTGTTGGCAGGTAGTACAGTATGTTAAAAAAAAGCCTGGGCTCTGGAACCAGACCACCTGAGTTAAATTGTACCCTATCCAGTTAGAAGCTGGGTGAGCTTAGGCCTGTTCCTTAACATCTCTGGTCACTAGTTTCCTCGTTTGTAAAATGGCTTGATCACGTCAGACCTACCCTCGAGACTGTGATGAGGGGTTGTATGAGGGGTTTTAAATATTTAAATTTTTGGCTGCACTGAGTGCTCACTGTTGCCTGCAGATTTTCTGTAGCGACGGAGAACAGGGGCTGCTCTAGCAGCAGTGCACAGGCGTCTCTTGTTACAGAGCGTGGGTTCCAGGCTCACAGGCTTCGGTAGCAGTGACTCAAGGGCTCTAGAGTGTTTGCTTCCGTAGTTGTGGCACTCGGGTTTAGTTGCTTCGTGGCATGAGGGATGTTCCCCGACTAGGGCTTGAACCCGTGTCCCCTGCCTTGACAGACAGATTCTTAACCACTGGACCACCAGGGAAGTCCAGGTTATATGCGTTTTAAACGTGGAAAGCATTTAGAACAGTGCTGAGGATAGAGGAAGCGTTGAGTAATAATGAATACGTTCTTTGTTAAATTGTAAAATATGGATAACACAGAATTTACCATTTTAGTCATTTCTAGGTGCTCAGTTCAGTGGCACTAAATGCATTCACATTTTCTGGGCATCACCATCATCCACCTCCAGAACGTCTTCATCTTGCAGAACTGGGACGCTACACTCATTAAGTAATGACTCCCCATCTCGCTCTGCTCCCAGCCCCTGGCAACCACCATGTTATGAATTTGACTCTTCCAGGTTCCTCACGTAAGTGGAGTCCTGCAGTACTGTCTTTTTGTGACTGGCTTCTTTCACTGAGCCAAATGGCCTCAAAGTTCATTCATGTTGTAACACGTGTCAGAATTTCCTTCTCTTTTAAAACTGAGTAATATCACATTGTGGGGCTTCCCTGGTGGCTCAGCGGTAAAGAATCCACCTACGGTACAAGAGATGCGGGAGACATGGATTCAGTCCCTGGATTGGGAAGATCCCCTGGAAGAGGAAATGGTAACCCACTCCAGTATCCTTGCCGGGAGAATCCCATTGACAGAGGAGCCTGGTGGGTCACAAAGAGTTGGACACAACTGAGCACACATTCATGCAATATCACATTGTCTACATGACATTCTGTGTATTCCTTCATCTGTAAATGGGCATTTGAGCATTTGAGTTGTTTCCACATTTCAGCTACAGTGAATAATATTGCTGTGAACACGGGTGTACAAATAGGGGCCCGAGTTCCTGCTTTCTCTTCTTTTGCCCAGAAGTGAAATTGCTGGATTCTCTGGTAATTCTTTGTTTACTGATGTTAGGAACCATCCTGCTGTTTTTCATAACAGCTGCACCATCATTCTCACAGCTTTAAACACTATCTACCAGCAGATGAATTCTATACAACTTCATACCTTTCCTGAACTGTAGGTGAAATGAAAGTGAAAGTCGCTCAGTTGTGTCTGATTCTTTGCTCCCTCATGGCCTATACAGTCCCTGGAGTTCTCCAGGCCAGAATACTGGAGTGGGTAGACGTTCCTGTCTCCAGGGGATCTTCCCAACCCAGGGACTGAACCCACGTCTCCAGCATTACAGGTGGATTTTTACCAGCTGAGCCACCAGGGAAGCCCAGCATGGAGGGAGGTAGGGAGCTGTAGGTAGATGTACACAATTGCCTACTTGGTTTTGTCAGTGTGATGTCTCACAGGCATCTCGAGGTTAAATATGACCCAAACTGCACCTCTTACCCTACCCTGCTCTTTTCTGTTTTCGTAAATGACACTAACTGAGCATCTGGTTGCCCCAAATAGCTTTTAAGCAGGACCAGCTATAGAGTTTGCCAGACCTGATGCTACATGAAGATGGGCAGGGACAGGGTAGTGAATTCTGCCTCCTTACAGGGCTGTGCCCCCGCCCCCCGTGTACTGGCCATCCTGGGGGCATTGAAGCCTCTGTGCTGGGACCTGCCCAGTGCCTGGATCCAGGGTGGCCCTGAGCCTCCACTGAGGTCCCCACTAACCTGGAGTGGGGACGTCTCTTGGCACTGATCACACCCTCATGAAGCTGGCCGTGAATCCTTCAGTGAATCTTGGATTCCTTTTTTCCACCCTCTAAGTTCACTTTATCATCAAGATCTGTGAGTCTGACCTCTGGAATCCATCTCAGCTCTTTACTTCCCTATCTCTCCTGCCATGATGAACGTCCAAGCTGCCATCATTTCTCCATTAAAAGCCACCCACCTGGTTTCTTTCACTCACACTTGCCCTTCCCCCTGCATTCCACACACAAGCCGGTGTGATTGTCTCCAAAAATAAATGAGTCCATGTTTACTGCCCAGTTTTAAAACATTTGTGGGCTCCTTGCCACATTTAGAATGAGATGTCAGCTTCTCACCAAGGCGTACAAAGCAGGTGATGTCATAGGCCTGTGCACTCTTCTTTTCTTTTCCAGACATGGCTTCCTGTTTTCTACACCTTGAAGATGCCAAGGCTGGAATGGTCTCAGGGCAGAGTTTTTCCACCTGACACTACTGACATTTTAAATAACCCTTTGCCTGTGGGTTTGTCCCTGGCATGGTAGGTCGGCAGTATCCCTGACCTCTAACCCTTAGATGCCGGTGGCACCACCCCCTACTACTGCTTTGTGAGGACAGAATATCCCTGGACATTACCAAAAGTCCCCCCAGGGCCACCCGCTTCCTGTGCTTCAGAACCTTCTTTGGGCCCTAGAGCCCTGGTTCCTCCCTCAGGCTGGATCATTGCCCCCACATGCCCTCTACCACCTTCACTGGTTGCATCTTCCTGTCCTTCGAAGAGCAAAGAATCTACCTGCCAGGCAGACCTGGGTTTGATCCCTGGGTTGGGAAGATCCCCTGGAGAAGGGAACAGCTACCCACTCCAGTATTCTGGTCTGGAGAATTCCGTGGACTGTATAGTCCATGGGATTGCAAAGTGTTGGACACAACTGAGTGACTTTCACTTTCACTCTAATCAACCAATATAAAGTTGTCAGTCACANGAAGATCCCCTGGAGAAGGGAACAGCTACCCACTCCAGTATTCTGGTCTGGAGAATTCCGTGGACTGTATAGTCCATGGGATTGCAAAGTGTTGGACACAACTGAGTGACTTTCACTTTCACTCTAATCAACCAATATAAAGTTGTCAGTCACACTCTATTTTAGATTGCTGTCTAAATGCTCACCAGTCTCTGGTTTCTCTCTTGTTTAGTCATTTGTTTGCTTACTTTCTGTCCCTCCCCTCCAGCCCCCACCAGAATGCAAGCTTTTTGAAGTGGTCATGTCTGTCATTTTGGCTGTGTGCTGTATTCCTGACACCTGGAGTGGAACCTGGCATATGTTAAGTGCTTAGTGTATTTTTGGGCTTCCCAGGTAAAGAACCCACCTGCCAATGCAGGAGACATAAGAGACTTGGGTTCAGTCACTGGGTTGGAAAGATCCCCTGGAGACGGGCATGGCAGCCCACTTCAGCATTCTCACCTGGAGAATCCCATGGACAGAGAAGTTTGGCGGGTTACAGTCCATGGGGTCGTAAAGAGTCAGAGATGACAGAAACGATTTAAGACACACGCAATGCATCTTTGCCGGATGAATGAATTCACAACCCTTTGATTTTTATTTATTTTTAAATTGAAGCATAGTTGATTTACAACATTGTGTTAATTTCAGGTGTACAGCAAAGTGATTCAGTTATATATATGTGTATACTTTTTCAAATCCTTTTCCGTTATGGTTTATTACAGGATGTTGAATATAGTTCCCTGTGCTATACGGTAGGGGCTTGTTTATCTTGTATACAGTAGTGTGTGTTTGATAATCCTAAACTCCTAATTTATCCCTCCCACCTTTCCTCTTTGGTAACCATAAATTTGTTTTCTATGTCTGTGAGTCTGTTTCTGTTTTGTAAATAAGTTTATTTGTATCATATTTTAGATCCAACATATAAGTGATATCATATGATATTTGTCTTTCTGTCTGACTTAGGATAATAATCTGTAGGTCCGTCCATGGTGCTGCAGATATAAATGTACCACATCTTTTTTATCGATTCATCTGTTGATGGACATTTGTGATGTTTCCATGTCTTGGCTATTGTAAGCAGGGCTGCTATGAACATTAGGATGCATGTACTTTTTTCGAATTATACATGGACATCACCAGATGGTCAACACCAAAATCAGATTGATTATATTCTTTGCAGCCAAAGATGGAGAAGCTCTATACAGTCAACAAAAACAAGACCAGGAGCTGACTGTGGCTCAGATCATGAACTCCTTATTTCCAAATTCAGACTTAAATTGAAGAAAGTAGGGAAAACCACTAGACCATTCAGGTATGACCTAAATCAAATCCCTTATGATTATACAGTGGAAGTGAGAAATAGATTTAAGGGCCTAGATCTGATAGATAGAGTTCCTGATGAACTATGGAATGAGGTTCGTGACATTGTACAGGAGACAGGGATCAAGACCATCCCCATGGAAAAGAAATGCAAAAAAGCAAAATGGCTGTCTGGAGAAGCCTTACAAATAGCACTGAAAAGAAGAGA
>SJYX01018954.1:37526-78336 GCA_006410675.1 Oreotragus oreotragus
GACCGGTGTGAGGTGATATCTCACTGCAGTTTTGATTTGCATTTCTCTAATAATGAGCAATGTTGAGCATCTTTTCATGTGTTTGTTAGCCATCTGTATGTCCTCTTTGGAGAAGTGTCTGTTTAGGTCGTTTTCCCACTTTTTGATTGGGTTGTTTGTTTTTCTGGTATGGAGTTGTATGAGCTGCTTGTATATTTTGGAAATTAATCCTTTGTCAGTTGTTTCATTTGCTCTTATTTTCTCCCATTCTGAGGGTTGTCTTTTCACCTTGCTTATAGTTTCCTTTGCTGTGCAAAAGCTTTTAAGTTTAATCAGGTCCCACTTGTTTACTTTTGTTTTTATTTTCATTACTCTAGGAAGTGGGTCATAGAGGATCTTGCTCTGATTTATGTCATCGAGTGTTCTGCCTATGTTTTCCTCTAAGAGTTTTATAGTTTCTGGTCTTACATTTAGGTCTTTAATCCATTTTGAGTTTATCTCTGTGTATGGTGTTAGAAAGTGTTCTAATTTCATTCTTTTACTTGTAGCTGTCCAGTTTTCCCAGCACTACTTATTGAACAGACTGTCTTTGCCCTGTTGTATATTCTTGCCTCCTTTGTCAAAAATAAGGTACCCATGGTTTATTTCTGGGCTTTCTATCTTGTTCCATTTATCTATATTTCTGTTTTTGTGACAATAACTTACTGTCTTGATGACTGTAGCTTTGTAGTATAATCTGAAGTCAGGAAGGTTGATTCCTCCAGCTCCATTTTTCTATCTCAAGACTGCTTTGGCTATTTGGGGTCTTTTCTTTCTTTGTGTTGTCTTTCCATATGAATTGGGAAATTTTTTGTTCTAGTTCTGTGAAAAATGCCATTGATAATTTGATAGGGATCATACTGAACCTGTAGATTGTATTTGGTAGTATAGTCATTTTCACAATATTGATTCTTCCTACCCAGGAACATGGAACATCGCTCCATCTGTTTATGTCACCTTTGATTTCTTTCATTAGTGTCTTATAATTTTCTGTGTACAGTTCTTCTGTCCCCTTAGGTAGGTTTATTCCTAGATATTTAATTATTTTTGTTGCAGTGGTGAATGGGATTGATTCTTAATTTCTTTTTCTGATTTTTCATTGTTAGTATAAAATGGCAATCCACTCCAGTATTCTTGCCTGGAGAATCCCATGGCCGGAGAAGTCCATGGGGTCGCAAAGAGTCAGACACAACTGAGCGACTTCACCTTACCTCACCTTATACAGAAATGCAAGTGATTTCTGTGTATTGATTTTGTATCCTGCAACTTTGGTAAATTCACTGATTAGCTCCAGTAATTTTCTGATACTATCTTTAGGGTTTTCTATGTATAGTATCATGTCATCTGCAAACAGTGAGAGCTTTACTTCTTCTTTTCCAATCTGGATTCCTTTTATCTCTTTTTCTTCTCTAATTGCTATAGCTAGGACTTCCAGAACTATGTTGAATAATAGTGGTGAAAGTGGACCCCTTTGTCTTGTTCCTGATCTTGGGAATACTTTCAGTTTTTCACCACTAAGAATAATGTTTGCTGTAGGGTTATCATATATAGCCTTTACTATGTTGAGGTAGGTTCCTTCTATACCCATTTTTTGAAGACCTTTAATCATAAATAGGTGCTGAATTTGTCAAAGGCTTTTTCTGCATCTATTGAGATGATCATATGATTTTTATCTTTCAGTTTGTTAATATGGTGTATCACATTGGCTGATTTGTGTATATTGAAGAATCCTTGCATCACTGGGGTAAAACCAACTTGATCATGGTATATGAGCTTTTTTAATGTGTTGCTGAATTCTGTTTGCTAAAATTTTGTTGAAAATTTTTGCACCTATGTTTATCAGTGATATTGGCCTGTAGTTTTCTGTTTTTGTGTTGTCTTTGTCTGGTTTTGGTATTAGGGTGATGGTGGCCTCGAAGAATGAGTTTGGAAGTGTTCCTTCCTTTGCGATTTTTTGAAAAAGTTTTAGAAGGATAGGCATTAGATCTTCTCTAAATGTTTGATAGAATTCTCCTGTGAAGCCATATGGTCCTGGGCTTTTGGTTTTTGGGAGATTTTTTTTATCACAGCGTCAATTTCAGTGCTTGTAATTGGGTTATTCATAATTTCTATTTCTTCCTGGTTCAGTCTTGGGATATTGAACTTTGCAAAGAATCTGTCTATTTCTTCCAGTTTATCTATTTTATTGCCATATACTTGTTCACAATAGTCTCTTATAATCCTTTGTATTTCTGCATTGTCTGTTGTAACCTCTCCTTTTTCATTTCTAATTTTGTTGATTTGATTCTTCCCTCTTTTTTTCTTGATGAGTCTGGCTAAAGGTTCGTGAATTTTGTTTATCTTCTCAAAGAACCAGCTTTTAGTTTTATTAATCTTTACTATTGTTTCATTCATTTCTTTTTCATTTATTTCTGCTCAGGTCTTTATGATTTCTTTCCTTCTACTAATTATGGGGGTTTTTGTTCTTCTTTTTCCAGTTTTAGGTGTAAAGTTAGGTTGTCTATTCCATGTTTTTCTTGTTTCTTGAGGTAGGATTGTATTGCTATGAGCCTCCCTCTTAGAACTGCTTTTGCTGCATCCCATAGGTTTTGAGTTGTTGTGTTTTCATTGTCATTTGTTTCTAGAAATTTTTTTATTTCCCTTTTGATTTCTTCAGTAACCTGTTCATTGTTTAGAAATGTGTTGTTTAGTCTCCAAGTGTTTGTTTCTGACACTTTTTTTTTTTTTTTTGGTAATTGATATCTAGTGTCATAGCATTGTGGTCACAGAAGATGCTTGATATGATTTCAGTTTTCTTATATTTACTGAGGTTTGATTTGTGACCCAAGATTTGGTCTATCCTGGAGAATCTTCCATGTGCACTTGAGAATAAGGTGTATTCTGCATTTGGATGGAATGTCCTGAAGATATCAGTGAGATCACGTCATCTAATGTATCATTTAAGACTTGCATTTCCTTATTAATTTTCTGTTTTGATGATCTGTCCATTGCTGTGATAGGGTGTTAAAATCTCCTACTATTATTGTGTTACTATCAATTTCTCCTTTTATGTCTGTTAGTGTTTGTCTTATGTATTGAGATGCTCCTATGTTGGATGCAGAGATATTTACAATTGTTATATCTTCCTCTTGGATTGATCCCTTGATCATTATGTAGTGCCCTTCCTTATCTCTTGTAATGTTTATTTTAAGGTCTATTTTGTCTGATATGAGGATTGCTACTCCAGCTTTCTTTTGCTTCCTATTTGCATGGAATATATTTTTCCATCCTCTCACTTTCAGTCTATATGTGTCTTGAGGTCTGAAGTGGGTTTCTTGTAGACAGCATATATATAGGTCTTATTTTTATATCCATTCAGCCAGTCTGTGTCTTTTGGTTGGAGCATTTAATCTATTTATATTTAAAGTAATTATTTATATATATATATTCCTATTGCCACTTTCTAATTGTTTGGAGTTGATTTTATAGATCTTTTTCCTTCTCTTGTATTTCTTGACTATATAAATCTCTTTAACATTTGTTGTAAAGCTGATTTGGTGGTACTGAATTCTCTTAACTTTTGCTTGTCTGAAAAACTTTTTTTTTCCTCCATCAATTTTGAATGAGATTCTTGCTGGGTACAGTAATCTTGGTTGTGTATTTTTCCCTTTCAGTACTTTAAATATATCCTGCCATTCCCTTCTGGCCTGCAGAGTTTCTGTTGAAAGATCAGCTGTTAAGTGTATGGGGTTTCCCTTGTATGTTACTTGTTGCTTCTCTCTTGCTGCTTTTAATATTCTTTCTTTGTGTTTAGTCTTTGTTAGTTTGATTAATACGTGTCTAATTAAACTAACAAAGGCTATGTGTCTGGGCTTCCCTTGTAGCTCAGTCAGTAAAGAATCTGCCTGCAGTATAGGAGACCTGGGTTTGATCCCTGGGTTGGGAAGATCCCCTGGAGAAGGAAATGGCAACCCATTCCAGTATGCTTGCCTGGAAAATCTCATGGACACAGGAGCCTGGTGGCCTGCAAAGAGTAGGGTATGACTGAGCGACTAACACTTAGTATGTGTCTTGGCGTGTTTCTCCTTGGGTTTATCCTGTATGGAACTCTTTGTGCCTCTTGAACTTGATTGACTATTTCCTTTTCCATTTTGGGGAAATTTTCAACTATAATCTCTTCAAAAGAGATTTTTTTTTTCTTTTTCTCTTCTTCTTCTGGGACCCCTATAATTCGAATGTTGGTGCATTTGATATGGTCCCAGAGGTCTCTGAGACTGTCCTCAGCTCTTTTCATTCTTTTTTACTTTATTCTGCTCTTCAGAAGTTATTTCCACCATTTTATCTTCCAGCTTACTGACTCGTTCTTCTGCTTCAGGTTTTCTGCTACTGATTCCTTCTAGAGTATTTTTAATTTCAGTAATTGTGTTGTTTGTTTCTGTATGTTTATTCTTTAATTCTTCTAGGTCTTTGTTAATTGATTACTGCATTTTCTCCATTTTCTTTTCAAGGTTTTTGATCATCTTTACTATCATTATTCTGAATTCTTTTTCAAGTAACTTGCCTATTTCCTCTTCATTTATTTGGACTTCTGTGTTTCTAGTTTGTTCCTTGATTTGTGCAGTATTTCTCTGCCTTTTCATTATTATTTTTTTAAGTTACTGTGTTTGAGGTCTCCTTTTCCCAGGCTTCAAGGGAAGTTGAATTCTTTCCTTGAAGAAGGTTGAATTCTTTCTTTCCTTTGGTTTCCACCCTCCAAAGGTTGGTCCAGTGGTTTGTGAGCTTTGTATAGGGTGAGATTTGTGCTGAGTTTTTGTTTGTTTTTCCTCTGATAGGCAAGGCTGAATGAGGCTGAGTGAGGTGGTAATCCTGTTTACTGATGATTGGGCTTGTATTTTTGTTTTGTTTTTATTTTGTTTGTTGTTTAGATGAGGTATCCTGCACAGGGTGCTACTGGTGATTGGCTGATGCTGGGTCTTGTAATTAAGTGGTTTCCCTTGTGTGAGTTCTCACTATTTGATACTTCCTAGGGTTAGTTCTCTGGTAATCTAGGGTCTTGGAGTCAGTGCTCCCACTCCAAAGGCTCAGGGCTTGATCTCTGATCAGGAACGAAGATTCCACAAGTGGTTTGTTGTGGCATTAAGTGAGATTAAAACAAATATACAAAAACTAGAAACCAAAGATGAACCCCAGACGAATGGCAGTTACAACATCAGACAAATAATAATTAAAATAGTGGAATATATACACATGCATATATGCCCATGAGCAAAGTGAAAACAGTCTAGCAAAAATAGCGTACAGTAGATTGACCTGGCAAACAGAGGAAATCAAAAATTATATTTACCAGTTAAGAACAAAACTAACTTAAGCACAAACTGGAAAACAAAACTAAAGCAAGGTGCTGAGTGGGGAATAAAGCAATGAAAACAAAACTAACAAATATTTTGAGAGGAAAGGAAAGAAAGAAAGAATAGATATGCAAAGTTAAATAGAGGTAGATGAAGAAGATTTATATACATTAAAGATTAACTGCAAGGGAAACGAACAGTAGAAAAGGCAAATGAATAAATGTAGAAAAAATATAGTAGGTTTGAAAAATTAAAAATTAAAATTATAAAAAAGAGAAAAGAAAAAAAAGAAGAAAGAAGAAAGGGGGGAAAAAAAGGAAAACACCACAGAACTGCAAAAGCCCAATGTAGAGGTAGAGGTTTATAACAACAGTAGAGAGTATGACTGAATATACACATATACCTATACACCCACAAACAAAATCAAAACAGGCCCAACAAAGATAAGTACAATAGATTGACCTGGAAAACAAAGGAAACCAAAAATTATATCTACCAGAACAAAACACAAATTGGAAAACAAAACTAAAGCAAGGTGCCAATTAGGGAATAAAGCAATGAAAATAAAACAAATATGCTGAGAGGAAAGGAGACAGAGAAAAGAAAAAAAGAATAGATATGCAAAGTTAAATAGAGGTAGATAAAGAAGATTTATATATGTTAAAAATTAACTGCAAGGGGAAAAGAACAGTAGTAAAAGCAAACAAAGGAATAAATGTAGAAAAAATAATAGTAGGTTTAAAAAATTAAAATTAAAAACAAAGAGAAGGAAAAAAAAGAGGAAAACTCCACAGAAGTGCAAAAGCCCAATGTAGAGGCAGAGGCTTATAACAACAATAAAAAATGTGACTGAGAAAAAAATAAAAGCTCAAAAACTTAATTGGCTTTCTTAGTGACAATAAAATTGACAACTATGACACTACGGGTGGGAATCCAAAAGAATCTACAGAACATGTCAAAAAATAAGAATAATAAATGTTTTTTTGAGTCATTGCTATCAGAGTCCTTTACCTCTCTGGGAGTCACAGTCCACCTTACCTCCCTAGGATGCCCTCCAACACTCTGCTGATCTCTGGACCTGCTGTGGCGGCAGCTCAGATTCTAATCTGGTCCTACTCCTGTGTGTTCTTGCCTTCAATGTCCACAGCTATCAGAGCTAGTGCATTTTCTTTTGTAGGAGCTCTCAATGGCCTTTTATATATTCCATAGACACAGAGTATGCTTAGTTCCTCGTGTAGATTTAATCTGCAGCTTGTACAGCTGGTGGGAAGGTTCTGGGTCTTCTTCCTTAGCCACACTGCCCATGGGTTTCAATTGTGGTTTTATTTCCACCTCTACACTGGGGTTTACCTTCTGAGGCTGCCCTTGAAGGCTTGGATTTGCCCCTGAGAAGGCCAGGTGTGGAGGTGGTGCAGGTGCTTGGGCCCCAGGAGTTCTGGCAGCCCCAGGTACTCGGGGGTTGGCAGCTAGGGCAGCAGGAAATAGTGCTCTAGAAGGGTATGGCAACCAGTATTGGCCAATGTGCTCCAGTATTCTTGCCTGGAGAACTCCCTCTCTGACAGAGAACCCTGGCAGGCCACGGTCTACAGGATCGCAGAGTCTGACACAACCAAAGTGACCCTGCGCGTATAGACTCAAGACTTTTTTTTGCCTGTGGCAGCTCTGCCCAGTGAGAGTTGAGCCTGAAGGTGGTGCAGCTGCTTGGCTTATGGGGATCCTGGCGGCACCAAGTATGCAGGGACACGGACTGCCTGCCCGACAGGAGTTATGGCCCTGTCAGTCTTTTTTTGAGCCTCTTGTAGCTGGTGATCAGAAGGCCTCTTTGGCCAGTCTTTCTCTGTAGCTCCACCTGTTCTGGCACTTAGGGGCTCCCTTGCCTGGGGTCCTTCACTGTATGTCAGGCACATAGAGGGGCCCCCCTGGCTAGGGTCCTACTTTGTAGATTGGTGCATCAGGCACTTAAAGGGGCACCCTGGGCGGGGTCCTACTCTGTAGTTCAGTGTGTCAGGCATTTGATGGGCCAAGCTCTCTATTGTTCAGCTGCCCTTGCTGGCATATGGGGAGAGAGAGGCTATGGTGATGGCTCCAACCCCTACGCGTGACTCAGCCATATCTATCGCCTTGCTTCTGTGGCTGTCTGGCTTTCCTTCACCAGCATTTCCCACCACGATCTCCTCCTTCTCATCCCCTCAGTCCGTCTCTCCACAGTCAACAGCAGCCCTTGCCCTGGGATTGCTCCACAATCCCTAAACTCCAGCTCCCAGCCACTGCTGCTTCCAGGAGACTAGCATTCCTGTCTGGGATATTATGCCTGTGGCAAAGACTGTGATTCTCTTTCCATTTAGGCTGCCACAGATCAGCTGTTTCACACTCAGCCTTAAATGTTTCTCCTCCAACTCAGACAAATGCCCCACTGTGGGGATCAGACACCTGCTTCAGTTCCCTCACCCACTGAGGGCAGGTCCAGTCCAACTAACCCTCCTGTTTTCCCCGCTAGTTTCTTCATCATACCGAGTTTTGCGTGGTTCTGTGTATTTTTTCCGCTGCTCAGGTACTCCTGTCCTCTCTCGGCTGTCCTCTCTCTGCATGCACGTCTGTGTCTGAAGGTGTATTCCTGATGTATCTGTGGAGAGAGATGTACTCCACATCCACCTACTCCTCTTCCATCTTGTTCTCTATATTCTTTTTCATATTCTTTTCCATCGTGTTTTATCACAGAATATTGAATATTGTTCCCTGATCTGTGCAGTAGGACCCTGTTGTTCTTCCATTCTATATGTAATAGTTTGTATCTGCTAATCCCAAACTCCCAGTCCATCCTTTCCCCTCTCTCCTTCCCCACTGGCAACATCTCTGTGTCTGTGAGTCTGTTTCTGTTTTGTAGATAAGTTCATTTATCTCATACTTTAAGATTCCATGTTGCTACTGCTGCTGCTGCTGCTAAGTCACTTCAGTCGTGTCCGACTCTGTGTGACCCCATAGACGGCAGCCCACCAGGCTCCACCATCCCTGGGATTCTCCAGGCAAGAATACTGGAGTGGGTTGCCATTTCCTTCTCCAATGCATGAAAGAGAAAAGTGAAAGTGAAGTCGCTCAGTCTGTCCGACTGTTAGCGACCCCATGGACTGCAGCCCACCAGACTCCTCCGTCCATTGGATTTTCCAGGCAAGAGTACTGGGGTGGGGTGCCATTGCCTTCCCCTTCCATATATAAATAATGTCATATGATGTTTGTCTTTCTCTTTCTGACTTAGCTCACCTAGCTTGATAATCTCTAGTTGCATCCACTTTCCTAAAAATGGCTGAGTAGTAGTCCATTGTATATACGTACCACATCTTCTTTATTCATTCACTTGGTGATGAACATTTAGAATGTTTCGATGTCTTGGCTGTTGTGAATTGTGTTGTATGAACACTGGGGTACATGTATCTTTTCAAATTTAAGCTTTTCTGAGTATACCCCCAAGAGTGTGATTGGATCATATGGCAACTCTATTTTTAGTTTTTTGAGTAACCTCCATTCTGTTTTCCATAGTGGCTACATCAATTTATATTCCCATCAACAGTTTAAGAGGGTTCCCTTTTCTCCACACCCTCTCCAGCATCTGTTATTTGTAGATATTTTTCACGATGGCCCTTCTGACTATTGTGAGGTGGTACCTCATTGAAGTTTTGATTTGCATTTCTTAAAAAATTAGAAATGTTGAGCATCTTTTCATGTGCCAGTTGGCCATCTGTATGTGTTCTTTGGAGAAATGTCTATTTAGGTCTTCTGCCCATTTTTTGATTGGGTTGTTTGTTTTTTTGTTGTTGTTGAGTTGTTCAGTTCAGTTCAGTCGCTCAGTCGTGTCCGACTCTGCGATCCCATGAATAGCAGCACGCCAGGCCTCCGTGTCCATCACCAAGTGTAGATTTAATCTGCAGCTTGTACAGCTGGTGGGAAGGTTCTGGGTCTTCTTCCTTAGCCACACTGCCCATGGGTTTCAATTGTGGTTTTATTTCCACCTCTACACTGGGGTTTACCTTCTGAGGCTGCCCTTGAAGGCTTGGATTTGCCCCTGAGAAGGCCAGGTGTGGAGGTGGTGCAGGTGCTTGGGCCCCAGGAGTTCTGGCAGCCCCAGGTACTCGGGGGTTGGCAGCTAGGGCAGCAGGAAATAGTGCTCTAGAAGGGTATGGCAACCAGTATTGGCCAATGTGCTCCAGTATTCTTGCCTGGAGAACTCCCTCTCTGACAGAGAACCCTGGCAGTCCACGGTCTACAGGATCGCAGAGTCTGACACAACCAAAGTGACCCTGCGCGTATAGACTCAAGACTTTTTTTTGCCTGTGGCAGCTCTGCCCAGTGAGAGTTGAGCCTGAAGGTGGTGCAGCTGCTTGGCTTATGGAGATCCTGGCGGCACCAAGTATGCAGGGACACGGACTGCCTGCCCGACAGGAGTTATGGCCCTGTCAGTCTTTTTTTGAGCCTCTTGTAGCTGGTGATCAGAAGGCCTCTTTGGCCAGTCTTTCTCTGTAGCTCCACCTGTTCTGGCACTTAGGGGCTCCCTTGCCTGGGGTCCTTCACTGTATGTCAGGCACATAGAGGGGCCCCCCTGGCTAGGGTCCTACTTTGTAGATTGGTGCATCAGGCACTTAAAGGGGCACCCTGGGCAGGGTCCTACTCTGTAGTTCAGTGTGTCAGGCATTTGATGGGCCAAGCTCTCTATTGTTCAGCTGCCCTTGCTGGCATATGGGGAGAGAGAGGCTATGGTGATGGCTCCAACCCCTACGCGTGACTCAGCCATATCTATCGCCTTGCTTCTGTGGCTGTCTGGCTTTCCTTCACCAGCATTTCCCACCACGATCTCCTCCTTCTCATCCCCTCAGTCCGTCTCTCCACAGTCAACAGCAGCCCTTGCCCTGGGATTGCTCCACAATCCCTAAACTCCAGCTCCCAGCCACTGCTGCTTCCAGGAGACTAGCATTCCTGTCTGGGATATTATGCCTGTGGCAAAGACTGTGATTCTCTTTCCATTTAGGCTGCCACAGATCAGCTGTTTCACACTCAGCCTTAAATGTTTCTCCTCCAACTCAGACAAATGCCCCACTGTGGGGATCAGACACCTGCTTCAGTTCCCCCACCCACTGAGGGCAGGTCCAGTCCGACTAACCCTCCTGTTTTCCCCGCTAGTTTCTTCATCATACCGAGTTTTGCGTGGTTCTGTGTATTCTTTTCCGCTGCTCAGGTACTCCTGTCCTCTCTCGGCTGTCCTCTCTCTGCATGCACGTCTGTGTCTGAAGGTGTATTCCTGATGTATCTGTGGAGAGAGATGTACTCCACATCCACCTACTCCTCTTCCATCTTGTTCTCTATATTCTTTTTCATATTCTTTTCCATCGTGTTTTATCACAGAATATTGAATATTGTTCCCTGTTCTGTGCAGTAGGACCTTGTTGTTCTTCCATTCTATATGTAATAGTTTGTATCTGCTAATCCCAAACTCCCAGCCCATCCTTTCCCCTCTCTCCTTCCCCACTGGCAATGTCTCTGTCTGTGAGTCTGTTTCTGTTTTGTAGATAAGTTCATTTATCTCATACTTTAAGATTCCATATATAAATAATATCATATGATGTTTGTCTTTCTCTTTCTGACTTAGCTCACCTAGCTTGATAATCTCTAGTTGTATCCACTTTCCTAAAAATGGCTGAGTAGTATTCGATTGTATATACGTACCACATCTTCTTTATTCATTCACTTGGTGATGGACATTTAGAATGTTTCGATGTCTTGGCTGTTGTGAATTGTGTTGTATGAACACTGGGGTACATGTATCTTTTCAAATTTAAGTTTTTCTGAGTATACCCCCAGGAGTGTGATTGGATCATATGGCAACTCTATTTTAGTTTTTTGAGTAACCTCCATTCTGTTTTCCATAGTGGCTACATCAATTTATATTCCCACCAACAGTTTAAGAGGGTTCCCTTTTCTCCACACCCTCTCCAGCATCTGTTATTTGTAGATATTTTTCACGATGGCCCTTCTGACTATTGTGAGGTGGTACCTCATTGTAGTTTTGATTTGCATTTCTTAAAAAATTAGAAATGTTGAGCATCTTTTCACGTGCCAATTGGCCATCTGTATGTGTTCTTTGGAGAAATGTCTATTTAGGTCTTCTGGCCATTTTTTGATTGGGTTGTTTGTTTTTTGTTGTTGTTGAGTTGTACAAACTGTTTATATCTTTTGGAAATTAAGCCCCTGCTGGCTGCATCATTTGCAAATATTTTCTCCTATTCTGTATGTTGTCTTTTGTTTTGTTTATGGTTTCCTTTGCTGTAGAAAAGCTTGTAATTTTGATAAAGTCCCGTTTATTTATTTTTGTTTTTTATTTCTATGACCTTGGGAGACTGACCTAAGAAAACACTGGTAGGGTTTCTGTGAGCTGTTTTACCTATGTTCTCTTCTAAGAGTTTTATGGTGTCTTGTCTTATATTTAAATCTTTAAGCCATTTTGAGTTTATCTTTGTGTATGGTGTGAGGGAGTGTTCCAACTTCTTTGATTTACATGTGGCTGTCCAGCTTTCCAACACCACTTGCTGAAAAGACTATCTTTTTTTCCACTGTATAGTCTTGCCGAAGGACAAGCTTTAGCACGGCAGGGCCATGCATCATTCTCCTGAACACTGGGAGTGCTCAGAAATCTACACAGTGGTCCAATGTGAAGAGGGTGAAGTGTGTGACTCAGGCTCTTCTCTTCTTTAGGGAGAACAGGCATCAGCAGTGGGGGGTTGTATTGATGTCCAGGGCCTTGAGGAGGAGCCTCCGCCTGACCACAGACCCCTGGGCAGCAGGAGACAAGACTGGAGGGAGACACCTTCCTGGGACCTTCAGACCTGTAGCGGTTGGGACAGCACGTAACCTAGTAGGGAACCATAGTTAGACTTGGAGAAAGCATGCATGCCATGTGGTTTTGAAAGGACACACATACCCGTGAGATGTCCTAGAAATGATGACAGAGGCTTTGGGGGTGGCTGAGAATCCTACAATGGTAAGCAGGTTCAGAGTGAGAGGACTACTTCGTATCATTTTATTTTGCAGTGTCTTGTTTGGGGTCTGTACTCAGCCAGTAGGCAGAGCCCCCACCCTCCTATTGAGTGGCCACCCAGAGATGGAATAGCTTGGAGGCCACCACCAATGAGAAGGAACAGCCAGAGGTGGCCTCAGGGCTCAGGAAGCTCATGGCATGGGCCCCCGTGTTTGGTTTGGCTCATGAGAAGGGCATCTTTTCTGCTTAGTAAACCCCAGATCAAGGGCTGATCATCTAAGGCATGTATGCAAGGTAGCAAGCTATCTTTCATAAGGTTTCCTGGGGCAGGGTCATGCCCTCCCATCTCTCATTGGTACTTAATACAAGTTATCTGTAGACTCTGATTGAATTGGATGACAAGGCCAGGACTCCTTCTTCCAGGTTAGTCTCTGCCATCCTTTAATCCCTCACCTTTATCCCTCTATACCCTCCTCTACACCCCTTAGTAGGTCCCATCTAATGGATCCGGAGTAAGAGGAAGCCCAGAGAAGTGAGAGTTTGCATGGAGAGAAAAACAGAAGGAATGGAGAGTGTGCTCATGGATGTCAGGTGACAGCAGAGACTAAACCTGGAAGGAGTCTGGGCCGTGTCATCCAATTCAATCAGATTCTACAGATAACATGGGGGTGGTAACTGTTCACCTCGTTACCCATCATGTGACCCAGCTAGATTACTGTCCCCTCTGTGCCCCTGGCTACACACGTCTGCCCTGTGAATTCTACTACAGGATTAAAGTACCAGAACTGATGTCAGAAGGAGGAGGAAAAACATCCATAAACATTGTCACCTCCATGGTTGATGTAGGGAAGTCTCCGGAGCTCTGGGTCTGGATGTGATGCTGAGGAGGCCAGGGAGGTGGGGTGATAGCGGGCTTGCTATTTTCACCATCCTTTTTTGAAAAATATTTTATTTATTTTTATTTATTTGGCTGCGCCATGTCTTAGTTGTGGCATGGGGGATCTTTAGTTGCCACATCTTAGTTCATCCATATTGTGGCGTATATCAGAACTTCATTTTCTTTTTATGGATGAATAATTGTCCATTATCGGTATGTACCACATTTTGTTTATCCATTCGTATACTGATTGACATTTGGGTGGTTTACCCCTTTTGGCAATTGTGAGTAATGCTGTGATGAACACTGGCATACCATTGTGTGTTGGAGTCTCTGTTTGCAGGGTTTTTTTGGTATACACCTAGGAATGGAATTGCTGGGTCATATGGTAATTATACGTTATCTTTTTGAAGAACTGCCAAACTAGTTGATATTCTTAGTTTTTAAACAGGGGGCTCTGCATTTTCATTTTGCACTGGGCTTTGCAAGTTGTTTCGATGATCTGGCCTGCCAGGGCTACTGTCAGATATCAAAGAAAGTGAAAATAAAGTCATTCAGTTGTGTCCAACTCTTTGCAACCTTGTGGACTGTAGCCCACCAGGCTCCTCTGTTCATGGGGTTTTCCAGGCCAGAATACTGGAGTGGGTAGCCATTTCCTTCTCCAGGGGATCTTCCCCACCCAGGGATCGAACTTGTGTCTCCCACTTTGCAGGCGAACTCCTTACCGTCTGAGCCAGCAGGGATCCCATTCAAATGCCAAATTCTTTGCCGACTAAGGTCCGTCTAGTCAAGGCTATGGTTTTTCCAGTAGTCATGTATGAATGTGAGAGTTGGACTGTGAAGAAGGCTGAGTGCCAAAGAATTGATGCTTTTGAACTGTGGTGCTGGAGAACTCTTGAGAGTCCCTTGGACTGCAAGGAGATCCAACCAGTCCATTCTGAAGGAGATCAGCCCTGGGATTTCTTTGGAAGGACTGATGCTAAAGCTGAAACTCCAGTACTTTGGCCACCTCATGCGAAGAAGTGACTCATTGGAAAAGACTTTGATGCTGGGAGGGATTGGGGGCAGGAGGAGAAGGGGACAACCGAGGATGAGATGGCTGGATGGCATCATGGACTCGATGGACGTGAGTCTGAGTGAACTCCGGGAGTTGGTGATAGACAGGGAGGCCTGGCGTGCTGCGATTTATGGGGTCGCAAAGAGTCGGGCACGACTGAGTGACTGAACTGGACTGAACTGAAGGCATATTTGAATCACCTCTCCCATGGGTGGTTTAGCATGTGTCACTTCTATTTAACCAGAAATTAGCCATCACACCTACCCTGTACTCCTGTGGACATTTTTTTTAACTGCTTTCACTGTTATATTTTTGTTATACTAAGTATTATTATAGCTACAAAGCTCTATGTGATATACATGTTAAGCTTTTTGTTGTTTTTCTATTCTTTTGCAAATTCTTTTTCCATTGAGGCTATTACAGAATATTGAGCATAGTTCCCTGTGCTATACAGTGGTCCATGTTGATATACTTATTTTAGGTATGTTTTTGTTCAGCCGCTAAGTCGTGTCCAATTCTTTGCGACCCCATGAACTGCAGCACACCAGGCTTCCCTGTCCTTCACTATCTCCTGGAGTTAGTAGCAGTGTATATATGTCAGTCCCAAACTCCCAGTTCATTCCTCCCCCCAGTCTTCCCCTCTGGTAACTGTAAATTCATTCTCTAAGTCTGTGTTTCTGTTTCTACCTTGTAGAGAAGTTCTTTGTATCATTTTTTTTTAAAGATTCTGCATATAAGTGGTATCATATGAAATTAGCCGCCACACGTAGCCTAGAGCCCACTTAAGTCTGCTGTACTCCTGTGGACAGACATGGTTTTTACTTCTTGTCACAAGGTGAAAGGAGAATGGTTTACTTAAGGTCATTGGCTTGAGGCCTGAACACATCCATGTCCACCAAGCTTACTTACACCTGTATTAATGTGACTAGTACCATGCAATCCTCATGACAACTTGATTCCCCTGTCTTTACCAACATGATTTAATGATTGTAGAAACACTCGCCCAAGAAGATAAAAGCTGTAAATAGTTTTATGGTTTTAGGAACTTCTCCTAAACCCACTTAAAACTGCTTAGCTTTTCAGCAGATAACATCAAATGACTGTTAACACACCTTGCTGTGCCCACGATCCTGAACTATTACATCAAGAACCTTCACAATCCTAATGAGCCCCACACGGAAAGACCCACCTTCAACCTGGTAAATAACGTGCCCGACTCAGAGACACTGTCGAGACTGCTGAGTAGTGACCTCTGTTACTGCTGGGAGCTTTGCTTTATCAACGGGTTGTCTTGGTGATCTATTACGGGAGCCTGTATTTAATCAGCAACAATTTTATTTAAAAAAAAATGAAACATTTAAGTTTATTTATTTATTTTTGGCTGCACCGTGTCTTTGTTGCTGCATGTGGGCTTTCCCTGGCTGGGTTGAGCCGGGACTGCCCTCTATGTGCGGTGCCCAGGCTTCCCACTGCAGTGGCAGAACGCGGGCTCTAGAGCTTCAGTGGTTATGGTGCGTGGGCTCAGTAGTTGCGGCTCGAGGGCTCAGTGGGATTGAGGGCATGTGGAATCTTCCCTGACCAGGGGTCAAACCTGTGTCCCTTGCACTGGCAAGTGGATTCTTAACCACTGGACCGCCAGGGAAGTCCACAGTTTTCCTTTCTGCATGATGCAGTTGCTCCAACCTTATTTGACCCAACATCCATCCATCCGATCATCTATCCATCCATTGGTTTATTCACTTAACTGTTTATTGAGTGCCTCCTATGCATTAGGCATCCTTAGACACTAGCTCCATGATACAGCTCTTGCTTCTAGAAAGTTCACTCTGGTTTAATGCTTCTGCTATTGGAGAACGTGGGGATTAAGAGCCACTTTCAACTTGAATCTGTTTGAAAATAGAACTTTCTGCAGCAAACAGGCTGGATCCCTTTTAAAATCTGGATCTCTGGACTTTCTAGGGGGGAGGAAAAACTTTTCCACTACCCTCTTTATGGTCAATACTTGAGGGCTTACAAATTTAAACAGCAAAAGACAGATTATGAGGAGAAAAGGAAGACACATTTTATTAACATTTTACATGGATGTCACAGAAAAAAAGTGAAACTCAAGGTAGACTTGATTTGGGGATTTATATGTCATCTTCAACAAAGGAAAGGAAGTTTGGGCTTCTAGGATGATACTTGGTGGAGAAGTGACGAGGAAATGTGAGGGGGAAACGAATGGAAGATACGGGTTTTTTAAGACTGTAGATTTATTTCTTTTTTGTATTTCTGGCTGCCCTGGATCTTGGTTGCTGTGCCAGCTTTGCTCCCGCTGCGGTGAACAGGGAGCTACTCTCTAGTCATGGTTACTCGGGCTCCTTGTTGCAGTGGCTTCTTGTTGCAGAGCACAGGGTCTGGGTGCAGCGCTTCAGAAGCTGTGGCACATGGGCCTACTTGTTCCATGGCAGGCCAGGGACTGAACCCATGTTCCCCGAACTGGCAGGAGACTTCTTTACCACCGGACCACCAGAGAAGTCCAAGGGTTATTTTAACAAGGTCTGTTTATGCAGATTCGTCTTGGTGATGACTCTGTCTTGTAATAAGAATCTCTTTCTTGTACAGGAGGACGGAAACCTTCCCCAAGGGAGTTTTACGCCCTGCTTTTAGGCAGAAAAGGAGAGGGAAGAGAACTCATTTAGCACTGTGTTGATTCTCATTTGCCTTCAGTTTATAATCAGTAATAATCGTGATGCCAAAGCGGTGTATTTGGGAATGGCATGTTGTGGTCCCTTTGACTTGATCTTTAGAAGGCAGGGCTGCTAGATGGTCTTAGGGTGAGTTTGTCATTCCTAATGATTACCTGACTTGTCAGCGCTGTGTCTTGTTACCTCTGAGGTGCGTCTTGTTTCCAGGTACCACCTGTGCAGCCAGTGTGGAGACAGAGCCTAGGGGCTAGAAGCAAGAAGGTGGCCCAATCCCCTGGCATGGACCTTTCAAGCCAGGAGCCCAGTTGGTGAAATGACCCCCCAGCCCTTCCCAGGAGATCTCCCAGAAGGCTATCTGCCAGGATATATAATCAGCCTGGTGAGAAAGGGGCCCTATCAGAAGCTTTGCCGAGAGCTATGACCTGCCAAACCGGTTTGTGAAGCAGCTCCAGCCACTTTGGGAAGGACTGTTATATGTCTCAGTTCAGTTCAGCTCAGTTGCTCAGTTGTGTCCGACTCCGCGACCCCGTGAATCGCAGCACGCCAGGGCTGCCATGTGTCTGGATGAACACAAATCTGGACTCTCAAAGTGCTCTCTGCATGTTCGGTTTTCTTTTCACTGAAGACGCGCTTTCGCTCTTCTTCCTTTTTTATCTTTTCTGCAGCCCAGCCTGTTTATCTTGTGAGCTGCAGAGCCACTCACAGCCCCCGCTGCGGCTCCGTTCCCGGGTGATTGCATCTCTCCTAGGTAATGGGGTTTTTGACCAGCCTTTTGTGTCATGCCAAGCCACAATGGGACAGGAATGTTCTCCCCTTATTTTTATCAGACGCTTTTATTTCCTGAGCTGTTTTATCAAGTGGGCCTGTTTCTGATTTTGCTCCTGGTTAGTAAAGGGGCCCAGGATTCAGGGAGATCAGATGCCCTGGAGTGTTGATGGGGCTTTAAAAGAATGAAACCAGAGTCCATCACGTGCTGAAGCCCAGGGCCAATGCAGCGCTGCCTCCCAAGAGGCCAATCAATTTCAATTAAGGAGATTAAAAGCCCTGAGCACAGGTCATGGGTTTCTGAATGCCTTGCTTCTCCAGCAGCCTGAAAGCAGGCCGCGGGCCCCAGAAGCGCTGGACGGTGTCGTCTGGGTCAATGGCAAGACAGCAGTGAGGGGTCAAATGCAAAAAGAGAGCTGGCTTTAGGGACTTAATGATTCTTCAGGGGGCGCTACTGGCATATGGGGCAGGACTGACCGGTTAGTGTCCTCAGCCCCATTAAGTATCCAGTCCCAAGTCACTGGGCTGTCACAACACCACACCATCCCTACTTCCAGATGGAACCACCCCCGGATCCCGGCAGCTGCCTCTGACCTGCTGTCCAGGCTGAGGGGCAAGCCTTCTGTGGCTTTTGGGTGGAGACCTGGTTCTTCTGGTCTGGACCCTCCTTCTCCGTTGGGCATCTCAGAGGCTCTGGGTCTGCCTCTCTCACTAGCTGCTCAGGCATCCTAAAGGCCACACCCCAAAGGGGTAAGCACAGAGGCAGGACGTCTGGTGAAGGAGAAGGGCCTTTGGTATCACACAGATCCTGGGCTGAGCCACCTCTGCCTCTTGCATTGCATTGACCGTGAGTCAGTACGTGACCTCCCTGTGCTTGTTTTTTTTAAGCCCAGTGGACACCCCCAAGTCATCCCGCTGTACCCAGGCACCCAAGTGAGCCTCCTTCCATGTTTATAAAAAGGAGCTTACTCCCCACCCCTGGCCTCATGAGGTTTGCCAGACCCATAGGAGATACTTTATGTACATAAACCATCCCTGATTATATGACCCAATTTTTGCAGGGCAAAAATTACACTCAGCTCTCAGATCTGGTAATTTTTGTTCAGAAGCCAGTACATCAACAACATCATGAGAATTCGATGAATGTGCTTTGTCCATTGTAAATGCTAGGTGGGTGTTAAAGGATGGGACGGGAGGATCGGGACCATGGGAGGAAGAGCAGGCAGGCTGCAGGAGAGGAAGGAGGAAGGAACCACAGGAGGGGGTGTGGCGTGAGGCCGAAGGAAACCACAGGTATCTGTTGGGCAGGAAAGAGAAACCAGATACAGCTTCCTGGGCAATGGAACTTCAGTTTGCTGGCAACTCCAGGAGGCTGAAGCCACCGGTCCCCCAGCCTTTGGGGGTGAGTTTATCGCAGAGGACTGGCTGTTTGTCAGGGCTCGGGTCTCTTCCTTCTCTTGGCTGTTTACCTTCTTGCTACTTTCCTGTTAACAGCACAGCCTGGAGAATGAAGGGAACAGGGAGGGAGGCTCATTTCAGTCCATTTGGCTTCTTGTTTGATTATCTAAAGGACTGGATGGCTGCTGCAGAAAGTGACTTCATCAAGGATGCGGTCGCAGGGCTCCAAACCCTCACGGGGAGTCAGGGGCGGGGCAGGTCATGGACTTACCCAAGATCACCGTCGGTGAGGGCAGGGCCAGCCTCCTGCTGTCCTGCTACACCCCCAGCCTCCTGGCCTGCTTCCATTCCTGACCTACTTCTCCCAGGATAATTGAGAAATGAGTGACGGGAGCTGCAGGCTTCTGCTGGTTGTCGAGAGCTGGGATGGCTGCTCATAAACTTCTACAGCGTCTGCACTTTCCTCTGAAACAACAGCACGGTCAGCCTTGTGCATGTTGTGTTGTATAAAAATGATCTCATTCTTTTTTTTTTTTTTGGCCGTACTGCATGGCTTGTGGGATCTTAGTTCCCTGACCTGAGATTGAACCCAAGCCCTCAGAAGTGAAAGCGTGGAATTCTAACCACTGGACCACTAGGGATGTCCCAAAGACCAGTTTTCTTATTTGCAATGAGATTTGATTGCAAATAAGATAAAAATGAGATGCTTTTATAAACTACAAGCCCGTTTCTTTTTTATGATAGGGCTCCATGGACCTAGCACTGCTGTTGAATTGGCGTGGATGCTGCTAAGTGCTGCGCTCATTCTTGAGATCTGTCTCTATCCCATTCTGGAGCAGTGACCAAGCCCTGAGGGAGCCTCCTGCTGCAGACCACCCTTTCGGTGAGGCTGTTTAGAGCCCCGCAGAAACCGTGCCACTAGCCATGGAGCAGCGGTGCCTGAAGCAGAGAGCAGAGAGCCTGAGTCAGACAGCAGAAGGCAAAGTTGCCTGCCTCCCCAGCTTGTGAGCTGTGTGAATTTGGGTCAAGCACTTAACCGGTCTGTGCCTCAGTTACTGCATCTAGCGAATGCCGGCGATGGTAGCTGCCCTCCTTGGGAAGACTGTGAAGACTAAGTGAGATGGTGCCTGGCAAGCACTTCACATGGTGCCTCGTTACTCTGTCCTCTTCCTTCTTTAGAAAAAGGCCCCCAGTGGAGAGTCAGGACCCTGCCCCATGAAAGAGGGACACATGCCTAACAAGAGCAAAGGGGCCTCTTTCACAAAATCATAGGGTGTCTGAACAGAAGGTCTGGGTGGATGCAACTTCTGGGAACCCAAACAGGAGTGAAGTCTTCCCTGGAGAAAATTTCCCCAGCAAGAAGCCCTGGAGCAGGAAAGCTAGGATGACCAGACTAGTTGACCAAATGGCTGGAATTTCAAATCTTGCATTCAGACTTGCCGAGGGATGACATCCTGACCAAAGAGAAGACTGATCTCTGTGGAATCTAAGATAAAAATCTAAGATAAAACACGACACACGCGAGCACCAAACAGTTGGTATGTCTGTGGTTTCTGGGTTTCACTCAGTAAGCCTCAAAGGCACCATCTTGGGGCATTGAGATGAATGTCAGGAGACCGGGGGCCTCTGACATTGGGCCATCAGCACCAAAGTGGTAGCAGAGGCACCTGTGTCCATTTGCTGAGACTGCTATAATAAAGTCCCATGGACCAGGATGCTTAAACAACAGAAGTTTCTTGTCTCATGTTCTGGTGGCTAGAAATGTGAAACTGAGGTGTGGACAGGGTTTGTTACTTCTAAGGGCGATAAGGGAATGGTCTGCTCCAGGTCTCTCTGTCTTGTGGGTGGCCATCTTCCCCCATGGTTTTTTTCTTTTTTAATTTTTCATGTATTTATTTTTGACTGCTCTGGTCTTTGTTATTGTGCACAGGCTTTCTCTTGTTGTGGTGTGTGGGCTTCTCACTGCAGTGACTTTCTTACTGTGGCTCACCAGCTCTAGAGCTCGGGCTCAGTATTTGTGGCCCGTGGGCTTTAGTTGCTCAGTGCAATGTGGGATCTTCCTGGACCAGGGACTGAACCTGTGTCATCTGCATTGACAGTTAACCACTGGACCACCAGGGACGTCTCCCCACCCCCTCCCCATGTCCCCTTGGTGCTCATCATCTTCCTTTTGTGCATTTCTGTGTCCAGATTTCCCCTCCTTACAAGGACACCAGTCATATTGAATTAGGGCCCACCCTAATCATGTCACTTTAAATTAATTACCTCTTTCACGGCCCTATCTCCAAATACAGCCACATTCTGAGGTACTTGGGATGTAGGGATCCAGCATATGAATTCTGCAGCCAGTTCAACCCATTGCAGTCTTTTACCAACTGGTCTCAACTTCACCAGCAGAGAGATAATGGGTGAGCCTGTGGTTTCCCAGATTTCTCCCACTTTTAAGCAGATTAAGGTTCAGCCTAGAATTGTGCATTGACCTGCCAAATGCAACTGAATGTGTAACTTAGACCGTGTCATCTTTCCAGGTTAACATTTATTTATAAACAGCAGGTAATAAAAATAACATCTATTTGTCTCCCTCAGAACACTTAAGGTGTTCTGAGCCTTAAATTATGGATGGAGCAATTATGCCTTTCAGAACGAAGCAAATCAGTCCTTAGGATAGACGACTCAGGCAAACCAGCCAGCACCACCACCAGCAGCACAAAACAAGTTTTCAGACCCACACGAGAAGACAAGATTGTAATGCCTCCGTGACAACATTGCTTTATTGATGCAAGGCAAGGAAAACTACATTAGATTCTATTGATTCTCTTGGAGATCTAATAATATGCTTTATTCAGATCTTATTCACATCCCTCTCCCTCCACAGGGCTGTCTCAGGAGCTGAAATGGGTCAGTTACAAACAGAATTGGTTCTGCCGTCATAGAAAACCGCAGAAGCGTATGTGTTTGCAGACACAAAAGCTACAATGCTTTCTTTGGAAAAGAAGGCACAGGTGAAAAAAAAAATCTCACTTCTAAACAGAATGGAAAGTATGGCTAACTTGAGATTTATTTGATTACATGTCTTTCTCCAGGCTAATCAGTTTTAAAACCCATTCCTATTGGTGCTGATGAGTCAATAAAAGATCCAGAAGAAAAGAAGTATTATATCAACTCAGAGACACAAGGTTGTTTGTTTGTTTGTTTTAAGTATTGAATTAATCTTTACATCACTGAGTCAGATTATTTATACATAGGCTATAGGTTTTGCATCTCCAGAATTTGTTGGCACTTAAGAGTATGATAAATTGTACCTGACTGACTTGTGAAAAATCATCTCGAGAAAGATTTTTTCCCCCTAGGAAAATATGGAAATGACACATGGTATGTATAGCCAAAAACAGCGAAAGGAAAAGCGGGTTTTGAGCTGTCACGGTGGATGGTTAAGAATTTCAGCTTTGGGGCAGAAGTTTTGCTCAAGTCACATTACCTCAAAACCTCATTGTCTTCATCTCTAGACTAGGTTCCAAGCTCAGGGTTTTCTGTATATATTCAATGGGATAGGGACTTTCCTGGTGGTCCAGTTATTAAGATTCCACCTGCCAATGCAGGGGCATGGGTTCAATCCCCGCTCAGGGAACTAAATCCCACATGCCACGGGGCGGCAAAGTCCACATGCCACAACTAGAGAAGCCTGAACACCGCACAGCCAAAAGAATTCAGTGGGATAATTCATGCACAAAGCTCAACATTAACCTCCCAGAGGCCAAATAAGAATCCAGTAAATGCCAATGTCTTTATCATTATTAAAGGGAATCTTTGCATGCCTTATCTCTCATCTGGAAAAAAAATCACAAAAAAGGATTAAATTTGTTGGGGGAAAAAAGGTGAATCTTGGGTCCCCCTTAGCACATGTGCACTCCATCCTTTCTAAAAAGTGAAGTTTGTAAGTTTACAGGTTTTAGGGAGAAAGGGAAGCCACCAGAATGCTCCTACATTACTGGTGGGGATGTCAAAGCTCACAGACCTTTTGGAAACTCTTTTGTGGCTCCTCGACAGTTAAACATAGATACAGCTCAGAAGTCCCACTCCTAGGTATATACTCAGAAGTGAAAACATGCATTCACACAAAAACTTGTTCATAAATATTCACTTCAGGATTGCTGAAGGGAGTAGTTGCTCAGTCACGTCTGACTCTTTGCGACCCCATGGACTGTGGCCCACCGGGCTCCTCTATCCATGGGATTCTCCAGGCAAGAATACTGGAGTGGGTAGCCAGGCCCTTCTCCAGGGGTTTCTCCCAATCCAGAGATCGAACCCGAGTCTCCTGCACTGCAGGCGAGTTCTTTATCGCTGAGCCACCTAGGGGGCCCTAGCCAAAAGATGGAAAGACACAGCTCGATTGTCTATCGACATGATAGACAGATAAAATAGATTAAAAAAAAATGTTGACCAGCCACACCATGGAATTTTATTTGGCAACAATAAGGACACAAGCTACAAGTGGATTAACCCTGAAAACGATTCGATTCTAGTTGTGAAGAAATCAGTCACAAAAGGCTACGTACTGCATGACTTCATTCATAGGAAACATCCAGAATAAACAACTCTATAGAGACAGAAAGGAATTAGTGATTGCCTGGGGCTGGGAGGGAGGCCAGGTATGGGGAGTGATTGCTAATGGATATAAGGTATTTTTGTTTGGTTTCATTTATCTTAATATTTACCAATATTTGTTTGGCTGTGCTAGGTCTTAGTTGTGGCATTCCGGAACGTCAGTCTTCATCGCAGCACTCAGGTTCTTTTTAACTGTGGCATGTGGGATCTAGTTCCCTGGTTCTCCAGGGATCAAACCTAGGTCCCCTGCATTGGGAGCACAGTCTCAGCCGCTGGACCACCAGGAAAGTCCCCAGCGTTCCTTTTTGCAATGATGAAAAATTTCTGGAATTAGATAGTGATGATGGTTGTACAGCTTTGTGAATAATCTCAAAAACACTGAACTGTACCTTCTAAAATGGTGAATTTTGTGGTTTACCAATTGTATCTGGAAAAAAAAATCAGTGAATAGTTAATGTGGAAAAAAAGAGAGAAGCCAATATTGTCATTGTAGCACCCAGAGATAATCATTGCAAATGCTTTGATGTAGATCCTTCCAGACTGATGCAGATATATATATTAAAAAAAAAAATGGTGTAATACTGTACATACTGTTGAATGAAAGTTTTGCTTTTTTTGTATTACTGTCACTTTTCAATATTAAGAAATTGCCTCTCTAAACATAGGTGGTATCCGACTCTGAATCTTCTCAAATGTCTTGCCTTTCCACTTCCCTCTGCCAAACTGTGTTTCTTGTCTTTCCAGAGTTTTCTTAGGACTTTGCAGACAAATCTGTTCACCTTGGCTCACCAAAATGTGTTCAGTGCTTGCTGTCACAACTTGACCTATGTTACAAGCTCTGTCATTCATATCCATGATTTCAGTGGAATTGATCCCTAAATCCATATTTTTACCTTGACCTCTACCCCGTATACTAGACCTTTATCTCCAAATGCCTACTAGAAATTCCCACTTGGACATTCATCACTGACACTATCATAAGACTAAAATCGAACTCATTATACTTTTTAGTCCTCCAGCTGGGCACAGAGGAAGATGTGAATTATGAATTTTGAAATGAAGGTTCATGCCCACACTTAACCTTTCTCCTTCAAGCCAAGCTTCTTACAAGCAAAGGAAACCTACCCTAGCTAACTTAGAAAAGGTTGATTTGGAGGGAGACAGGGTGGCTCACGCCATGGTCAGGAAGAGAAGGCCAGGGAACCAGATTTGGAAAAAGGACAGGTAAATGGCCTCCCAGGGCCTGCACGGCAGTGACAACAGTGATGTTGGGCCCTGAGCACGGTCTGGGCTGATGTCTGCTGGCTGGGATGCTAATGGTCCTCATTCACCTCAAGTAATTCCTCAGAGTGCAGAGAGGAGTCGGATATGGGGCAATGTAAAGAAAAACAAACTCCTGTCTACATAGTCTGGGTTTCCTTAAACCAAGGAAAACAGAAATAATTTTCCTCCCCACCTAATGGGATTGTAAGAAAGAGCTGGTGTGTTGGAAGATAGTCTGTGATGGGTCCCTCCACAAAGTGTAGGTTGTTTCTACAGGTTTTCCTTCCAGTCTCTGTTCCTTACTTTGTGTACCTCTGTTCCCCCTAAGGGCTTCAATATTCCCTCAGTGCCCCCAGGCCCCCCTCACAGCCCCCACATCCCCTCACTGATCCCCATCCCACTCATGGCCCCAATATGTAAGCCATAAAGTCTTGCCTATAGTTCCTTCTTCACCCCAGCTGTCCCTTATCATCTTCATTGGCCCTTAGAATTCAGCTGCAACGGTGAAAACCAGTTGCTCCCAAGCTTGATGATACATTAGACTCACCTGGGTCAGTATCTGCTTCAGAGGAGCCGTGAGACCTCCAAAGCTGTATTTTCAAAAAACTGCTGAGGAAATCACAGCAGGAACAGACCCACTGACCCACCAACTGAAATCTACAAATTGAGCTTGTGACAAGGCGCACTAGCCCTCAGTGAAAGGGTTCTGTATTGAAATGTTTGTAAAATGTAGCCTGCGACATACCCCTCCAGAGATTCACAATTGAAGAGGTCCTGCAGGTAATATACCTGTGAAACCATCCAATCCAGGACGTGTAAGACCTATGAGACTGCAAGACTCTTTTGTCTGGGATATTGTGATTTATAGTAAGAAATAGGCACATGGTTTTCATCCTATTTCTGGCAGAGAGCTTCCTGAACTCTGCTGCTACTGCTGCTAAGTCACTTCAGTCGTGTCCGACTCTGTGTGACACCAGAGACGGCAGCCCACCAGGCTCCCCCGTCCCTGGGATTCTCCAGGCAAGAACACTGGAGTGGGTTGCCATTTCCTTCTCCAATACATGAAAGTGAAAAGTGAAAGTGAAGTCGCTCAGTCGTGTCTGACTCTGTGCGACCCTATGGACTGCAGCCCACCAGGCTACTCCATCCATGGGATTTTCCTGAACTCTAGGGATTTTCTAAGTGGTGGTAGCCTCAAAGGTGTCTCTTGTTAACACTAGTGAGGTGACTTTTGGAGGCACATAAGGGTGGGGGCTGGTTGCCATGGAGTCTACCCTGTGATTGGAGGGTTGGAACTTTTAATCCCACCCCCCCTGGCCCAGCAGAGAGGGGCCAGTGGCCAATGATGTAATCAATCATGCCTACGTAAGGACGTCAAACCATTAAAAATCAAAAGGAGAGGGTTAGAGAGCTTCTGGGTTGGTGAACACATGGAGGTGCGAGGACAGTGGTACCTGGAGAGAACATGGACTCTCCAGGCCCCCTCCTCTTTCCCTACACATCTTGTCAGTCTAGCTGTTCCTGAGTTACATCCTCTCCTGCTAGTATAGTAAAATGAAAGTTGACACAGTGGACTTTGAGCAAACTCCAGGAGATAGTGAAGGACAGGGAAGCCTGGCATGCTGCAGTCCTTGGTGTCGCAGAGTCAGACACGACTTAGCGACTGAACAGCAATAACAATGATCCGGTAAGTAAAATGTTTCTATGAGCTGCTCTAGCAAATTACTCGAACCTGAGAAAGCTGTGGCAACCTCTGGTTTATAGCTGGTTGATCAGAAGCATAGGTGACAACCTGGACTAGTCTGAGGGGAGCAGGGGCAGTCTTATAGGACCAGGCCCTTAAGCTGTGGGATCTGATGCTATCTCTGAGTAGAGACTGTCAGAACTGAGTGGATTTGCAGGATGCCTGGCTGGGGTCCTGAGACTTACCTGTTGGTGTGGCTGCTAGAACCCGTTTAGTCCCATAACATGTATTAAAATTATACCTACAGAAAATTCTGAGAAATATACTTCCACTTTGGGGAAACCCTGGCCTATGGAATCTGTTCGGAATTAGTTACTCTAGTTTCCAAGGTTTTTGACCACTTGGCTGCAAGCTTTATCTCCTCCCATGTCTCTGTATATACAGTCAGCCCTGGGTGTCTGAAGGGGATGGGTTCCAGGAAACCCCACAGATACCAAAATCCTTGCTTGCTCAAGTCCCTTATATGAAATGGCCTAATGTTTGCATATAACCTACCTAATACCATTAATACCTAACACAATGTAAATGAAATGTAAATAGCAGGCCAGGCATGGGGCAAATTCAAGTTTTGGTTTGGGGAACTTTCTGGATTTTTTTTTTTCCTGAATGTTTTCTATTGGCAGTTAGAGGAACCTGAGGATCCAGAGCTCCTGGAGCTTGTCCAGCCTCTGTAATTGTGCTGTGTGATGTCCTATACCCTCATCTACCCCTAAAAGGCAGGGACCGCATGTTGGCACCTTAGTTCCCTTTCCTGGGGCAGGACCCCCTGTCGTAGTGGCCTGGTAAATAGCTGTCAGTTTGCTGAATGTCTTTTGGGGTTTGTGGGTTTGGTTTCTTCTCCAGCTGATGCTGCCCAACCTCCTGGGCATCGTGTCTGTGGGGTTCAGGGTCATCCTGGAGGGCAGAGTGCTAGTCAAGGCCGTGGAGTGGGTTATGTGACTGTCCAGGGCAACCACAGAAGGGATGGAGGAAGGTCCAGAAGGAACACGTGCTGAGCAAGTCTAGGGGAGGGAGTAGCCAGCTAAGCATGTGGCCCAAGGGAGTGAGGGTTCTGGGGTTAGTCCCTGCCCTCTAGGGGCCTCTGTCCAGCAGCTAAAATAGAGAGGGCCCAGGTCTGAACTTCTTCACATGCTTGCCCTGCCTCCAACCAGCCACTGGGGGACTGGCACCTCCAGTAGCTTCTGTGATTAATACCTCCCGGTTCCCTCCAATCAGAAGGCCAGGGGCAGTGATGCTAGCCCGGGGAAAGCGCTGCATCCACCCTGACTTGTTAAGGGAGAAAATTCACATTGTTGTCCTTAGTCACTAGTTGCTGGTTGTCCACGTCGTGCTCTGAGGTTGGGGCCTCTCCATATCTCCCACCTCTCCTGGGGCTGTGGCTCTCGAACTTCAGCGTGCATCTGGGTGATCTGCAGGCCTCGTCCAAACACACTGAGCTTCCCACCAGATCTGTTGGGTCAGCAGACCTGGGGCGGGGCAGGAGGTTTTGCATCCCTAACAAGTTTCCCAGGTGATGCTGCTGCTGCCCATCTACAGAATCATACTCTGAGGGTCATTGATTTGGGGCATCACACCCTCTGGCTTCCCCAGCCCTGCCACCTGCAGCAAATGTCTCCCCACCGACGTGGAGGGTTTTCAGTGGCTCTCGTCATTCTGGGGATAGTCTGACCTGCATTTCAGTGTGTCTCCTCTAATTCTTTGAGTGGACAGATGGACAGTGAAGAGGCGGAGGAAATTAGGAATAAAAAGATAGCTAAGAGGACTTCCCTGGTGGTCTGGTGGTTAAGAATCTGCCTTTCAATGTAGGGGACTTGGATTCCATTCCTGGTCGGGGAACTCAGACAGGCTAAGATGCAGCCAAGTAAATAAATATTAAAAAAAAAAAAAGATAGCTGAGTCAGTATTTAAACCGTGGTCAATCTGATGACAAAAGTCTATCTGCTAACCACTCAGCTGTGTACATCTGGAATCCTTTTAACAAAGAAACTGTTTCAGTTTAAGACACTGGCTATTTCCCTGGCTCTTTCTGACAGTATGTTGAGGGTATTTCAAACAAGATGATTTAGTTAAAACACTTAAAACAAGGTCTGACAGAGAACAGACATGCAAGACATGTATCTAGAAGTACATCCTATAGCACAGAGATTAGAAGCACAGGCTCTAGATCAGAATGCCGGGGTTTGAATCCTGTCTCTGCCACTTATTAGCACTCTGGGCAAGTTACTTAAGCTAACTCAGTCTCCTCATCTGTAGAATGGGAAGAATTCTAGTAGTATTTCCAAGCTTAGACTTGAGATCAACTGAATTCTTGTCTGTAAAGTACTTAAGACAATGTTATCGCTCCTGCTTCAATGCTTTTGTGTAAACTAAAATGCAGTGCAAATAAAAATGCAATGTAAAGAGCAGGTTGGGCATGGGGCAAATTCAAGTTTTGCTTTTTGGAACTTTCTAAAATTTTTTTTCCTGAATATTTTCTATTGGTGGTTAGAGGAACCTGCAGGTCCAGAGCTCCTGGAGCTTGTCCAGGCTCTGTAATTGTGCTGGGTGATGTCCAGTGCCCCCCTCCAGCCCTGAAAGCAGGGACCGCATGTCAGGTACTCCTAGTCCCCTTTCCTGGGGCAGGACCCCCTACTGTAGTGGCCTGGTAAAAGGTTGTCGATTTGCTAAATGTCTTTTGGGATTTGTGGGTTTGGTTTCTTCTCCAGCTGATGCTGCCCAGCCTCCTGGGGATTGTGTCTGGGGGGCTCAGGTCACCCTGGAAAATGGAGTGCTGGTCAAGGCACTCTGGCCAGCCTTGAGGTTAAGAATAAAGGGCTTAATAGAGGCGACTCCTAGAGGCCGGGCCCTCGGGGTGATTCTGAGCGTTTCACTGAAAGTCTGGATGAACGGGAGCTGGTGTCACACTTCCTGGATTCAACTCTTGGCTAAAAATGACTCCTTAGTGAATTGGAATAAACTGCCTCACTTTTTTCATCTGTTAAATGGGGATAAACGCAGTAGTTACTTCACAGGATGGTTTTGAGGAGTTGGTGAGTTACGCTGGACTTTAAAACATTAGGACAGTGCCTGGCCTGTGCTATGTGTCCAATCCGTTCTGGTTGGTAGCCACAGAGGGTGGGTATTACCTGTGGTCCTGACAGCCATCAATCCCATCTGTTAGGTCCCTGTCACCTTGCACAGAAGGATAAGCATGTGAGTGAAGACTGTCGTGGCCTGGCTGCTCACGTCTTGGTTTCATTTATTACAGGAACCCACCGGTTTTGTTTTTCTTAGGTAGCCATTCTCCCCAAATCCCAAGGGCCCTGGTGGAATTGTCTTCTGAACCGATGTGTCAGATGCATTTAGACGTCGGCTGGGTTTCTTCTTATCTTGCAGCTGATACATTTTTTATAAAATCATCAGTTCCAGTGTCCTTTCAAGCTACAGAGACGATATGCTTTTCGTGTTAAGCTGCAGAATGACTTTCCCCCCCATTCAGAGTGAAGCACTGACTTCCCGAGCTCTGTAAATGGGTTCAACATACTTATTATTGGAGCAACAAGGTGAAGTTTTCACTGGAGCTTATATGATTCTTTGGAACTCTGTGTTATGACTTTACATTGATATTTCAGGTATTCCTAACAGTATCTAAGCAGTAAGCATGACATACATACACATAATATAGACCTGTGAGCCTTTTCTCCCTTTACCTTCAAATATTTAAATTTTTATTGGAATATAGTTGATTTACAATGTTGTGTTCACTTTTTCATTTTAGAAAATGATAAGTGAACCCTGGTGTGCTGCAGTCCATGAGACTGCAAAAAATCAGACACAACTGAGCGACTGAACAATGACAAAAAAGTGTTCATTTTAGAAAACTTACACAAATAATTTTTTCAGTCACATATAATTCTACCACCCAGAGCTAACCACTGTTAACTTCTTTTTTTCTGTGTGTGTGTGTGTGTGTAAATATTGCTTTTACAGAATGTGATCAGGCCAATGAGTAACACAACGTCTGTACCTTTTTAAAGCTGTAGGATGTTGTTGATGTAGGTATGTTTTTGAACATGCTGCAATTTGGCTATAGTTGCACACAATGACCATTAATCTAACTTTATAAAAATAAAGGAGTTTCCGAAATAAAAAGTATGATCAGGCTGAACGTACTACTTCATATTAGTATTTCATATTTAATATTTTGTTGTCATTTAGCTGCTCAGCTGTGTTTGACTGTGTGCGACCCTGTGGACTGTAGCACACCAGGCTTCTTGGTCCTTCACCGTTTCCTGGAGTCCACTCAAACTCATGTCCGTTGGGTGCCACCCAGCCAGCTCATGCACTGTCACCCCCTTCTCCTTTTGCCTTCAATCTTTCCCAGAACCAGGGTCTTTCCCAGTAAGTCAGCTCTTCGCATCAGGTGGCCAAAGTACCGGAGTTTCAGCTTCAGCCTCAGTCCTTCCCATGTATATTTGGGGTTGATTTCCTTCAAGATTGACTGGTTTGAGCTCATTGCTGTCCAAGGGATTCTCAACAGTCTTCTATAGCACTACAGTTCAAAACCATCAATTCTTCAGTGCTCAGCCTTCTTTACGGTCCAACTCTCACATCCGTACATGACTAGTGGAAAAACCATAGCTTTAACTATATGGCATTTCTTCATGCTATAAATATTTTTCTGCACTATTAAAAAGTCTTAAGAATAACCTCCCTTTTCATTCCATGGTCATTACAGGAAAGTTAATTTAGGTAAATAACAAGAAAATTTTTAAGTTCCCATAATCTAACCATTCAGCGGTAGCTATCAGTAGTTGGGCCTATGTCCCCTTAGACTTTGTTTTGAGTTTGTGTATTAAAAAAAAAAAATTAGTAGTGTTCTTTTTGCTCATCTGCTTTTTTTTGTCTCTTGACTGTTGATCTGTGTATACCACTGAAAATGGATGTATAGTATTCTTTTCTAAAAACTTATTGAAGTTTAGTTGATTTACAGTGTTGTGTTAATTTCTGCTGTAGAGCAAAGGGACTCAGTTATACATACATATATGCATTCTTTTGCATATTCTTTTCCATTATAGTTTATCACCTGATACTGAATTAGTTCCCTGCACTATAATAGGACTTGGTTGTCCATTCATTCTACAAATAATGGTTCGCATCTCCTAAGTGCAAACTCCCAATCCACCCTTCTACCTCCCCAACTTGACAACCACAAGTCTGTTCTCTGAGAGTCTGTCTGTTTCATAGATATGTTCCTTTGTCCTTTAAATTCCACATATAAATGTTATCAAGTGATACTTGTCTTTCTCTGTCTGATTTACTTCACTTAGAATGATAATCTCTAGGTCCATCCACGTTGCTGCAAATGGCATTATTTCATTTGGATTGTTTGTTGTTGTTGAGTTGTATGAACTGTTCATATATTTTGGAAATTAAGCCCTTGTTGGTCACATTATTTGCAAATATTTTCTCCTGGTGCATAGGATGCCTTTTTGTTTTGTTTATAGTTTCCTTTGCTGTACAAAAGCTTGTAAGTTTGATTAGGTCCCATCTGTTTATATTTGTTTTTATTTCTATTGCTTTGGCAGATTGACCTAAGAAAACACTGGTACAATTTATGTCTCGAAGAATGTTTTGCCTATCTATGTTCTTTTCTAGGAGTCTTATGGTGTTATTTCTTAAATATTTAAGTCTTTAAGACACAAAATGCCTGTGTAGTATTTTAAGGATGTATTATAATTTAAATATATATTTACATTATAACATGTAAATTATTTTAATTTTAAAAATATTTAAACAATATTGTGATTAATACCCTGTACCTTAATTTTGGGGCAAATCTTTCTTTCTTACGGATGAATTCCTTCAGGTAAAATTGCTGAGTCAAAAGTTTTAAACAAATTTGATATTTATTTCCAAACTGCCATCAGAAATATTGTAGCAATGAACATGCCTATTCATAATGGCTAAGAGTTCCCTTCTGCACAGAGAGAAACCCTGGTGCTATCTTTCAATATTTGCCAACTGAATAACCATAATTTTCTTTCCACTATTTAATTTGCATTTCTTGGTTTAATTTTTAGCATTTTAATGTTTATTTGCCATTTGATTTATGAGAGTTGGATACGTGATAAGTATATTCTTTCTTAAAAATCATTTATTCTGCACATATTTTTCTCATCTTGTCACTTGCTGCTTTTCTTTGTAAACTTTTTGAAGTACACTTAAAAATTTTTAATTAAATAATTCTTAGTTGATTATTTCTTCCTATGGCATCATATTTAAGAAATCTTTTCTCTCCTCAAGCTTGTATAAATATTAATTTCAAATTTTCTAGTTATTTAAATCCTTGAAATATCTGGAATTGTCACACATAGACTAGGATAAGAGGGTCCAACTGTACCGTAATTTTTTAACAGCTTGATTGAAGTATAATTCACATACTATAAAACTTGCCCTTTTAAAGTGTATAGGCGATTTTCCTGGTGGTCCAGTGGTTAAGACTCTGTGCTCCCATGGCAGGACCACAGGTTTGATGCCTGGGTGGGGAGCTAAGATCCCACATGCTGCCAAAAAATAAAAGTTTAGAAAAAGTTAAGTATATAAGTCAGTGGTTTTTAATATATTCAGGGTTGTGCACCATCACCACTATCTAATTTTAGAACATATTCATAATTCCAAAGGGAAACTCTGCCTCCCTTAGCAGTGACTTCCTGTTACTGCTCCCCATCCTGGCACTAAGCAACTGCTAATTACAATACTCTCAGTCTCTTCAGATTTGCCTAATGTGGACACTTCATATAAATGGAATCATAGGATATGTGACCTTTGTGTCTCGTCTCCTTCGCTTAGCATCATGTTTTCAAGATGCATCCATATCAGCATGTATCAGCATTTCATTTTCTTTAATTGCTGAATAATATTCCATTGTATGGGTATACCACACTTTATCCATTCATCAGTTGATGGACTAATGTCCAAAAACTTGAGTCTGAATAGTCAAGTTTCTGATTTTTGGCTACTATGAATAATGCTGCTCTGAACATTTGTGTACAAATCTCTGTGTGCTCAGGAGTTTTTCAATTCTTTGACCTTCCCCTCCACTCTTTTCTTTTAAATTGTTTTGTGGGATCTTCTTGGATCACGGATTGAATCTGTCTCCCGCATTGGCAGGTGGGTTTATTTTTACCACTGAGCCACTAGGGAAGCCCCATTTCCCCTCCATTCTCCTCCCCTCCCCCTTCCCAGAGTCTTAAATATAGACTTGTGCTGGTGAGTCAGCTTTGACCACTTGGGTGAGGATGTTTCCCAGGGGTGATAGCACAATAAGATGGATATAACTGGGTTTCTGGATGACCAAATGAAGCAGAGCTGCCTATGACCACCCTGGACCCCCACGCCCACTTCTAAGCTATTATTAATTGGAGGTAAAAAAAAATCTGTTTTGCATTTGAGTGCCTTACTAGGGGAGGGGGGGCTCTTTGTTACAGCAGCCTAACATATGTTATGCTAATTATAACAATACTTTTAGTATATGCTGTATAGAGACAAATTTTTCCTTAAATCTCCACTCTGTTTCATGGATCTGTCTATTCTTGAACCAAAACCACAGCTTCAATTTCAATAATTTTATGTTTAAATGGGAGAAGGATGGGAGGGGCCTATATCTCTCTCACAATTTCTAGAGCATTTCCTGACTTCTCTCTTGCATTCAGTCTTTCAGATGAATTCAGATTCATTTTGTCAGCTTCCACCACCTCCTCTTTTCCACCTCCAAAGTCTTTGGGTATTTTTCAATCAAAAGTCATTTTCTGATCTCTGAGAGTTTGCTCATTTTCTAAAGCAGTATGTCAAAATGCTAGCCTCAGCATTATCAAGGTGTATCTGGGCTCCTCTCTCTTAATATGACCACCAGCCAACATCTAGGAGTCAGCTGGACATTTAAAATATGCCCAGTCCTCCATGACCGTTGAGCCCATCCACCCAGAGAGAGGGAAAGACCAGCTGTGGTTATGGCTTCCAAGGAGGCAGAGAGGACACATACACTTGAACTGTCCATGACACAAACCACAGAAACAAGCAAAATCGTACTGAGTCCAAGATGCCCACAGCTCTGGGTCTGTGTTACAGGGAGCCTCTGTGAGGTCGCAGTGGAGGAAGGTGGTATTGCTTCACACCAGTGAGATATTTCTCCTAAAGACAGTGCAGTGCTGCAGTGTTGATTACAAGGGAGGAAGGGGACTGTTAACTGAGTCTGATTTCCCCCTATTCAGTGGTTAGGAATACATCAGTGTAGAGAATTCTTAATTTGGTCACATACAGAGTGAGTGCCGTCTACTGTAATGTATTCTTCCTCCCTCCATTGCTCGAGGACCGCAGAAAGCAATTCTCCTACTAGAATGTGCAGTTGGTCCACCACTTCATTGAACCAATTTAGGATGCTCAATTGTAAGGTGGATTTTTTTTTTTGCTCCCTATTCATATCGAGGGCCCTTGACATTTGGGATCTGGATGGCGTCGTTTTGGAGAGCATGCACATCTGGAGTTCAGGAGTGTTCTCCGTTTAACACGCTTGCATAGGCTTAATTTTTTTTCTAAAGTTCATTTCTATATTGTACAGATTGTTTACCTTAAAAGCAAATTTCTCCTTATTTTTGCTATTGCTCACATCTCCATGGGTAACTTCATAGACCTGGGCAAAAGCCCCTTCTCCAAGAAGGTGATCAACATAGACCAGCAAAGAGGAATTCAATCTTGGGCTTGATGGCTGGAAGCTTACATGTCCATTCATAAGTATTTGGATAGGAACTCACTGGTTTAGAAAGCCCAGATAAAAGTTTGAGAATCAATTCCTCATCCCAGGAATTCTCAACAGTGAAGTTTGGAGCATCTCCCTTCCCAAGCGAGCCAGCCTGCATCAGTTCAGCCTGGAGCCCAGCGCTGGCTTCTGCCGGATCCTCTGCAATGGCTAAGTCAGGGGGTCTCACTCTGACTTGCTGGTCAGCACGGCTGCAGCAGACTGGCCCAGACGGAGCAAGGACGCAGAAGGGACATCTGTGGGGCACACTGAGTCTCGGCTTATCTCTTCAATTGGACTGAACTTTCTCTCTTTCAAGGGTTCCACCTTATTTCTTTTGAAAGAATCCAAAGCCACATGGGTGCATGGAGTCCACAGGAAGCCTCTGGAAGGGCATAGATGTGAGCTGCAGGGTGAACCTAAAGTCTCCTGGGCTCTTGGGGCTGGGTGCCAGGCTTTTGTTGCAGTGGACACCCCTCACGGCTGAATCATCCAGAAACTCATCAGTGTGAGGTGCTGGTCCTGGCTCCTGCAGGTTTATTTTTTGGCTGTGGTAATCCATAATTTTCTTTGTTTCCATCTTCAAATACAGGAAAAGCAGATGACAAAGAAGAGATGATCTTACTGACTCCCCAAGCCCCAGAAGATGTTACATTTTTTTGAAACTTGGCTTCGAACGCACCTTCATTTTGACCTAGAGATGGCCATTCCTCTTTGTCATCAGAAATATCAGGAATTGAAGGAGCCTGAAACATGTTCACGATGAAACCGAGAGCTTACTTTGTGTGCATGGTGGGTGATGGCTGCACTTTGGATGGTGTTGCCTGAACCAGTACCAGTGATGTGTTTGGAGTTGTGAGAAAGGAATTTGTGTTAATAACCTCTGTGTTTCACACCCTCCTTTGATCTCTGCTCCACTCTGTGGCCTAAATTCGTGAGTACTTTTGTTCCCACATCTGGCATCTTTGCTGGCCCCTGAAAACATGGCGACCATCACTGGCTGGCCTGCCAAAGGAACCAGGCAAGCTACACTCTGGTTGACGGCTGGGAACACCAAACCAGTGGTGACAGCATTTGCCATAAGAGGAACAGAAGTTCCTCTCTGGGTGTCTCGTCTGCATTCTTCGAGGTCTCCTGAGGGATGGCTGGAAGACTCAGAGCTCCTAGTTCCTGCTGGGAGTCTGTGTATGGCCCCAAACATGCTGGACTGACTTCAGACATCCCCTAGGAAGAGGGCAGGTTCTCATGAGACATCTCTGCTACTTGGTGTAACTTCTTATGAAACTCATCCATTTTCTGTTTTAATAGTTGTTCTTCAAAAGCATTTGCCTCTTTCCTTTTCATATAATGTCTCTCTTCATTTACCCATTGTTCATGCTTTCTCCGTAGATTATATTTCTGGGCTCTCAGCTCTTTGAAGGAAAACTCTGATTCTCCGCGAATAAGCTTCTCCTTGCAATACCTGACAAACTGCTGAACATCATCTTTGTCTGCCATAGATGGGTGTGCAGAATATCCCGATTTAGAAATCATGATCACCCTTTGTTCCATGTTTGACCCTCTATCACCAGCTGCAGGTGTTGCTCCAGAAAGTTATGGACTCTGATTCTTAGAAATGCAGGCTGAGTTATTTCCTGGATTTGATTTTGAGTTACCTTTGATTTAAAATCTGAGCATCAAGCAGAGGTGCTAAGGTTCTCACTTGAGTTGGCAAATGGTTTCAGTGAGGTGTGTCTGAAACATCCAAACTGTGGAAAATTCTTCAAGAGATGGGAATACCAGAGCACCTGACCTGTCTCCTGAGAAATCTATATGCAGGTCAAGAAGCAACGTACGTCAGGCTGTATATTGTCACTCTGCTTATCTAACTTATAGGCAGAGTACATCATGAGAAACACTGGACTGGATGAAGCACAGCTGGAATCAAGGTTGCTGGGAAAAATATCAGTACCTCAGATATGCAGATGACACCACACTTATGGCAGAAGGCGAAGGAGAACTAAAGAGCCTCTTGATGAAAGTGAAAGAAGAGCGAAAAAGTTGGCTTAAAGCTCAACATTCCGGAAACTAAGATCATGGCATCTGGTCCCATCACTTCATAGCAAATAGATGGGGAAACAATGGAAACATTGACAGACTTTATTTTTGGGGGCTCCAAAATCACTGCAGATGGTGACTGCAGCCATGAAATTAAAAGATGCTTACTCCTTGGAAGGAAAGTTATGAGCAACCTAGACAGCAAATTAAAAAGCAGAGATATTATTTTGCCAACAAAGGTCCATCTAGTCAAGGCTATGGTTTTTCCAGTAATCTTGTATGGATGTGAGAGTGGGACTATAAAGAAAGCTGAGCGCTGAAGAATTGATGCTTTTGAACTGTGGTGTTGGAGAAGACTCTTGAGAGTCCCTTGGTCTGCAAGGAGATCCAACTAGTCCATCCTGAAGGAGATCAGTCCTGGGTGTTCATTGGAAGAACTGATGTTGAAGCTGAAACTCCAATACTTTGGTCACCTCATACAAAGAGCTGACTCATTGGAAAAGACCCTGATGCTGGGAAAGATTGAGGGCAGGAGGATAAGGAGATGACAGAGGATGAGATGGTTGGATGGCATCACTGACTCAATGGACATGGGTTTTGGTCAACTCCGGGAGTTAGTGATGAACAGGGAGGCCTGGCGTGCTGCGGTTCATGAGGTTGCAAAGAGTCAGACACGACTGAGCAACTGAACTGAACTGACAGCATATTAAAAAGCAGAGACATTACTTTGCTAACAAAAGTCCATCTAGTCAAGGCTATGGTTTTCCCAGTAGTCATGTATGGATGCGAGAATTGGACTATAAAGAAAGATGAGCACTGAAGAACTGATGCTTTCGAACTGTGGTGTTGGAGAAGACTCTTGAGAGTCCCTTGGACGGCAAGGAGATCCAACCAGTCAATCCTAAAGGAAATCAGTCCTGAATATTCATCGGAAGGACTGAAGCTGAAGCTCCAACACTTTGGCCACCTGATGTGAAGAACTGACTCATTTGAAAAGACCCTGATGCTGGGAAAGATTGAAGGCGGGAGGAGAATGGTTGGATGAGATGGTTGGACAGCATCACTGACTCAGTGGACATGAGTTTGAGTAAACTCCAGGAATTGGTGATGGACAGGGAGGCCTAGCATGCTGCAGTCCATGGGGTCGGAAAGAGTCAGACACGACTGAGCAAGTGAACTGAAGTATTCTTTATTCTCAGGAAAATTCTCTTCTACCCATCGCATGTAACTTTCCCGTTAACCAAGTGGGTCATCGCCCTTGTAGCTCTGCATATGGGCTTCAAACATTTCAAAGACATTTTCTGGGTTATCCATGGTGAGAGGACCCAGGCCAGCAGCAGTTTCAACTGCTCAGCTTCATTTTTGAAATGTGTTTTAAAGGAATTAGCTTAAGTAGCTAGTTTCAAAGTTTAAGTTTAAAATGTCCTTCAATTTCTCAGCATTAACAGATAAAAATGGCAAAAAAAAAAAAAAAACACAATTAAAAGGCCCATAAGTATTGAGTCTATTTGGAACATCAGTATAAAAGCACAGAATGCTGTGGATTCTCCCACAAGGGCTCCATTTCTTTATTGTTCTTCAGCTTTCCCATTATGACTCCCTGTTACATTCTTTTAATTTCACTGGTAACGAAATAGAAATAAATAATACATGCATGCATATCATATGTATTTTGGGAGGAGGGATGATCAATATCATACCTTCAGAGGTTACAAAAATGCAAACAGAGTTGGTTTGTGAAAATTCAAAGCTTTGTTCTGAATCATTAGTTAACAGATTTTCCTGGGAAGCGCCCATAACTCCAGCAGAGTTATGGACACTTATGAAGTGTCAACATAGGGACAGAAAGTCCACGTGATCGAAGGTTATGGGACACAGAAGAGGGTGAGGGAAGTGTGTGTCCTAGTCTGCCTCTGCTGGACAGGATGGGAAGTGGAGGTTCTGAAAACATGTTTTCCCCAAGGACTGAAATCTACGTGACCTTAAACATCCCTGTGACATCATGGTGCTTAGATTCCAGAGGGAAAACAGATAATCAACATAAATAAGACAATCTCAGAGCATGGTAAGTGACCCAAAGGGACTGAAAGACTGTGACTTGATGGGGACTGGGGGCTTCTTGTGAGCTGACAGACCCCTCTGTTATGATGTAGTTTAGTTCAAACTTGAATTATGTGGAATGAATGGGGCTTCAAATCTTGATCAACTCTAGCTTGGGACAAAGCTGCTCAGTTTAAGTTCCCTCTTCTCGTTCCGGAACTCAGGAACTCAACAGAGTTCACGCGCTGATGTTCCCTGGGGCTCACGGCTGTGCTCCCAGCCCCCACAACTGTACCAGGCAGACCCTAAGTGCTCAGCGACCACTCACTGAAGGAAGAAACAGAGTGCCATGTGCACCTGAACTTGTCTGTCATCTTTTCCCAAAGTGCCCCTCCCGCCGTTTCCAGTCTCATGGCTCTCCAGCCGGAGACCCGGGGTCGTCTTCCACACCGCCGCCTCCCGCAGGCTGCGCTCCCTCCTCCAGCCGAGCTGGTGCATCACTGAGTCCTCTTGGTCCTCCTGTGCTTAGCACGTGGGGCTTGGTCCTCTGCGGTCCTCTATCCATCCTTAGTTGTTCCACAGTTTCTTAATGGGACTCCCTGCTCCTGAGTGCCCCTCCTCTCCACTTAACATCCCAGACTTTAGCCAGACCCATCAAGGGTGCCTGTAACTCAGATCCGACCTCTTACTCAGAATCCTTCAGTGGCCCCTGCAGCCGCCCCATTTTGTGCGATGGTCCCAGGCTGCCCCAGCTCCAGCCCTCACCCCTTGCTTCCCAACCCTGGCTGTGCTAAACCAACACAGCATCTACCGACAACGACTGTTCAGTAAGTGCTTGGGCAGGACTCGGAGGGCAGGACTGGGAAATGAGTCAGCCGCCATCCACCCATACTTAGTTTTAAGGGCGGGCCTGTAGGAGGGAGACAAGTGAGGCAGGTGTGTGAGCTCTTATTCTAAAAAAATGCAAGTGGTGCCCCTTGTGGTGGTGAAACTCGACCCCCTCCCCTCACTGGATGAGAAAAGCTCTTCAAGGTGTGAACCAGGAGAACTAGAGAGCACAGATCTTCACCAGTAGGTGGGAACAAAGGTGTTCCGGTGCCAAATCACATGACATAGCAATAATTTAAAAAAAAAAAAAAAATTCCCCGGCAAAAGGGCCATGTCGAGCCCTGTATGTGGCAGTGGAGGGGGGCGG